>JAOUQZ010000026.1:5848789-5902330 GCA_028564935.1 Neosilurus hyrtlii
ACCCATTTTATTTATATATATATATATATATATACACACACACACACACATATATTGTATGTGTGTATATATGTGTGTGTGTGTGTGTGTATATATATATATATATATATATATATATATATATACACACACACACATACACACACACATATCTCTTTTTGCATGTGTTTGTATATGTGTGTAACCTTCACTGCACATATACACACACACATATATGTGTGTGTGTGTGTGATATTCACTATATATATATATATATGTATGTATGTATGTATGTGTTTGTGTGTGTGTATATATGTGTGTGTGTGCGTGTGTGTGAGAATGGAACAAGATGCATGCCCAGGGGATAACAGTATATTGTACACTCACTGTGTGTGTGAAAGAAACAAAAATGCTCTGCAAAAAAAAAATCTAAAATTCTATGTGTACGATAAACACTTTCACAAGTTTCATCGAAGCACTCATAACAAATTCAGTATATGTTGCTTTGGCATGAGAGGATACTTTAGCTTAAACATGGAATGATAAAAATAAATAATGATTGTATTTCAATCAGCTTCCCACCTCCAACAATATAAATGTATAAATACATTAGTTTAGGTTTAGCATACTCTCGCCGTCATATTGGAATGTACACAGATGTTGAGAAATGTTGAGTTGAGAAAGTTGTTAAGCAATACCAGGAATTCAGTTTCAGCTATTTTCACTTCATTTCTCTTGACAAATCACTTTAAAGCAATTGTTACATTGCTCTACAAAACTGTTTTTTTTTTGTTGCTGTTGTTTTTAGGTGTGTGTGTGTTTGTCGTGCCCTAAAACGACTTTGTTGGGACATAATGAAGTTTCTGAAAAGCAGATTCTTCCTCTAAGAGTCACATGAACACATATAATGCTCAATGTTGAAAGTGCTGAGGTTAATTCCCACAGAATGGCTGATTCCTACAGAGGCTAGTGTTTAGTCAAAAAAGCACAATTCTACTACTTTCTATCGAACATACACCTTCAAAACTTTCCTAATATAGTCTTGGGAGTTTTACATAGTAAGCTCAGTTTGTGATGTCAGTAATTCTACTAGAAGGCTAGAACATTCATTTAAAATTTTATATAGTTAAAAAATCTGTGGACATTTAGCCATCATCCCATTACTTTCAGATGAAGTCCACACTGCAACATGAAAATGATGTTCACTCAACAACATGGTTAAAATGGGGAAATTCGCAGTTTAATTAATACTACTCCCGTACCAGGTTCTCACTGCGTCTAATTTCTTACCATGCAGCACCTCCAACATGTTCAAACTACTTTCCTTAATACTGCCAATCAAATCACACAACACACTCAACATGTGCTTACCACTTACTTACTACATCCCTCCAGTCCTTAAAAATACTGCATTCTGCATGTTTTCTTGTGTTAATTCTACATGCATCAAGTCCGAACCATGCTTGTGCCACACCAGTGATATTCCTACTAGGCTTTATTTAAATCATTACTACATCCTTATGTTCCTACTGCATCCTGATTCAACCATGTCTATAAGCCCAAGCAGAGAACCCCAGACCAAAGAGTGGCAGTACAGTCTGCAATTGCCATTAAAAAACAAACAAATATTTCCAGACCTTTATTTTTCATATTGGATACCAGTGGAGCACCAAAGTACGATTCCTAATCCAAAAATACTCCACAATGCTTCAGGAAGTGACTTTTTTGCCTCTCCTGAAATGCTGGTTTTGCGTGCCCAAGCAATGGCTGGCCTGTTAGGCTTCCTCCTCCTATTTATGGTCTTTCTATGCATACTCTGCTGTGATTGGTCACCTTTTGACATTTGAAAGCTTAACCTCAATTTGCTGGGAGGCAGAATAGTATGAGTGGGGATCAGGATGTCCACCATATATATGGAGGCAGAGTGGGGGATGGCCAGCTAATTAGCCATGGCAAAAAAAAAAAACCATCAAAACCTTGTGCTTACAGCCAGCTCAAACAGCCCAGAGGGAGACGAAAAACATGCACAAACCTTATTGTTTCACACTCTGGCATCATCTAATACGGCTATTCAACAGTAACACCAATTATTCGTTAAAAATGTACAATCAGCGTAATATCAACCCCTTTAATAACTACATGGTATTCATCTGAACCTGAATGCTTGACTAACTAAACAAGTAAATTAAATAATCTGAAATTGCTCCTGACAAAATACCACAATCGACTGAGAGGTTTTTGCTGCTTTATTACCAGGCAAATAAAGATCTTGACACGGACATCCCATTTATTTTGGAGATAATATGCAGAGATGTTCCTAGTTTTATTTAAATTTTTTTGGTAGATTCCTGAGAATAAAAACATTCCTTTTAAACAATCATCACTTTTAATGGGTTTGAATCAAATAGTGAAATCATTTAACCTCAAAGACATACCACTTTACCTGAAACCTTTATTCTGACCACGGCACTGAGGATTAGTAACATTGCAACCGAAGAGGAATGCATGGTGGGTTGTGTGGCTTAAATGATAAACCATGAATGACAGATTACACGTTCTCATTCTGGGATAAACAGCAACATTTCAGGAAATAGAATCTCAAAATAGAAGTGGGCTTTCTGGTTAGGTTTTGTTACTAATACAATTTTTGACAGTCTGTCCTTTTACTAATGATGAGGAAAGATAGCTGCATAAGTTCTTATGAGAGGTTTTTGAACCATCTTCTGGGTTGTCAAAATGTTATGGATGTTACAGTGTCAATACTTGACCTACAGTTTTCAAACAACAGCGGCGACTCCAAAGAATTTCTTCACATAAAATGATTAGATTTATGCTGACTGTCTACAAAACATTTTATTCTTCAGATATCATCAGATAAATTAAATGCTTTACCCAGTCGGTTCCCTGAATTTATTTTTTCATTACATGATACAGTGGATTTTAGAATGGCTAATATACTAGAAATTGGAATCAAGTAAACATTTGACGTAATTTCATCAATTTTAAAGCTTAATTTAAAGCATCAATTTTAATTAGTTTTTTTCCATCTAGACAAGAACTAAATAAATCAAGACGAATCTGAGATTCTATGTCACGGAAATGTTGCTGTTTATCCCAGAATGAGCCATGTATTAAATCTGTATAAAAGATTTACAAGGTTCATGCACTATCGCTCACTTAACCCTGTGGTCTCAAACAATGGTAGGTTTCCAGCTGCTCTAGCGGGCGAGCTTGTACGCACTCGTTTACATGTATTTACTTTCGGTCTCGGCACAAACGCAGAGAGCACCTGCACTTTCTGTTAGAACTTAAAACAGAAAGAGGTCTTTACACCTTAAATTAGAGGTCAAAAATAGGAAGGTGTACTTTCCCTGCGTATTTTTAGAAACCACATTGACATTAACATGCAATGTAGTCTGGCAAAGAGGTGGAAGTGACAAATTCTTTTATTAGGGGAAAAAAAAAAAAAAAAAGAGTGTCGCAAGCTGTAAAAAGTAAGTTATTTAGAAAGTTTCCTTTGGATTTATGTTTAATGTAATGGAGTGATAGCCTAAAGAACCTGTGATCTACTACCTGTCTTTTTTATATCATAAAAAATAGAAAACAAAACAGTTTTTGTTTTTTATATATATATATATAAAAGCTGCTGATGCATACCTTAAATCTCACTTCCGTTTGTGAACTACAACATAGGAAAGTCAAGTGAAAACCTGCTATTTCAGTATAAAACTTCATGTACAGCATGTCGTCCCAGAGTTAAAAGAATCCAGCAATATTAATAGATGGCTAAATAATTAGCCATGGTCATGTTCTCTTTCTCATAAACACTCTATGAATAGGATTCACTTGCTTCAACCATTAACTGAATACTTTTTGCTCTCTGTTTGTTAGGTTAATAAAATTCATCAACGAATTAAATATTTAGCACATTAGGTTTGTTGTTTTGAACATATTCGTTCCTATGTACATAAGGTGGTGTCGGGTTAGTTTAAAATCTACAAATTTCTGATGTTTATCCCTTTTTTTTCTTGTACAGACTCACTGATTCAATGCATGTGAGAATGAGGTAGAAGGTACTTTTCTACAAGAGAAGAACGATAGCACCCAGTTTTACACGGGGTAAACTCGGAGCTGAATCAATGCTGTTCTTGAACCAGACCAGTCTATATTAGGAAACAGATTGGGATTTTAACATGATTTACTGCAAATTTATATCGTAGTTTATAGCAGAAGTAAACAAACGTTAACTAGCTAATTAAAATGCCAAAGCTAAGACACCTGGATAAGAGACGTATACAATGCTTCCAAACAATTCATGTTTCATGTCACTAATTTTAAAGCTTATCTGGAAGCTTATAATGTAAGAAACAACCTGTAAAAAAGCTGTTGTCATAACTTTTGGGGTTTTTTGTGTGCTGCAGCTTTTAAAATACAAAATTAACCATAAAATATATAAGGTGTGATTTCTGCATTTCTTGACTCTCACCTCATGGCTACGTTACTTCCGTCCACAACTATGGGGCGTAGGTTATCTTTGTCATCCAGGATTGACTGTGATGGCGACTCTGAGCATCGCGAATCAACGGAGTCTGAGAAGCTACATGCTGAAGACGATGATGACCCGGAAGATGCTAAAGAAGAACTAGTGGAAGTTGATGAAGTCCCTGCGCCACTGTCACTGTCTGACTTGCTGCCAAGTTTGACCAGCTCCCCGAGGATGTCATTGATCAGCGCGTCTGACCCGAGCTTGCTCAATACCAATCGGACCAAGTCCTCGGCATAACCCAGCTTCAGAGCGAACTCCAACTTGGTCTGGTATTCCCTTAAAGAACTTTCAGTGTTTGGATTATCCTGTGTCACTTCCGGCAGCCCCGGGGAATCCAAATCCAGACACGGAGAGCGGCAAAGAGGCGGATGCACAGCTCGGGCTGATCCATCGCTTGGGGCAAGAGTACAGCCTCGCTCTACCTCGCTGTCAGATCCACAGCTGTCCTCTGAATCACCTCTGGACGAAGAAGGACATCTCCCAGAGCTGGGCGCTCCTTCCTCGCTGGTGTCCAATGAGCCCCTGTCCATTTTGGAAAGGGCATCTGCACCGGCCTGCCGGTCTACAGCCTTCACATGGAGGTAGTCCAGATCCAGTCCCAGGTCGAGGATGTGGCCTGCTCCATCATCCAGATGGTCCTTCAGGCCCATGAAGCTGTCACGGACATTCAGTGTTGTGCTGCCTGTGACCCCTTCTGACCTCAGGACCAGCTGTTACTCACCCCTCAGACTGCTCTGGTCATGTGAACCTGGAAGGACAAAAATAAATAAATAAAAAGACTGGTTTGATTACACATAAACAAACGACAACTATGAACAACAAAGCATGGACATAACCATGTTGCCTTATCCCTGGTCCTTGAGGTCTGTCATTCTTGCGTTTACAGACAGTTGTCTTTAGGAGTATCTTAAACATAGACTGGTCTCAGATCAGTAGAATTCCCCAAGCAGAACCTCCAGAATAATCAGGCTAGGGACAAATGGGGAATACCAAGGCTAGTATTTGTTCAATGATGTAATCAGTAAAGTGACATTTAAATGAATTAGACTTTCTATAATCATATTTACAATCATATTTACATTCCTGTATCATTTATCAGACAGGAAATTGATGAAAAAGCACGAGTAAGATCAAACTTTATTTAAAAATTATAGGAATGCGTACATAGCAGCTACTAAATATTGAATTTGTATTTCATTGTGTAAAGTCAGTAGACATTAGCAGGGATAACTGGGTTATTTTATACAGACAGATGCACATTCTCAATTTTAAAAAGACATCGCTGAATTTGAAAGGGGGTTGGGGAGGGGGAACAAGGAAAACAAAGGGCGGACTGGAAAGTCTCCAACTGTTGCTAGGTTGCAGCTCCTAAAAGCACGCTCCTTAAAAATGCCACTGCAGAGCGGGAATCATTTAGCTTGGGCCAACAAAAGCAGTTAAGGGTAAGGGACAATGGAAAGAGGAGGTGGTCCAGGTGACTTCTCCTGGTATACACACAGATTTTAGGCGACCAGCCACCTGATTTAAGGGCAAACAAGTAGCATATTTAAAGGTTTCCAGTATGCATATCTTTGTGTGTATGTTTTGTCTAGTCCTACTAACTGTCTCTTTCTTTCAAAAAACCCCTACAAAATAAAACCATGTCATAGACTAATGAGACAGGAACCCTACACATCTTCAAAACAAGCTCTTTTTAGTCAATGAGCCAACAAGCTTGGAATATTTTCTTCTCATTGTATATTTATCATCAAAATATTCGTTGAATTTTACATCTTAAAACTGTGGACTCTAAACTCATTATGACTGGTTTTTAAGTCACCAAAGTTTATTACGAAGAAAGAAATCCTACTAGTAAGCCATATACATGATTATTATTTTAGTTTAAGTTTACACCTAGGTTTGGTATTTATTATAATAATAATTTTTTAAAAATCAAATACACTAAATAACGTTAGTCAGCTCAACCAACAGTGACATAATTAGCAAAGACTACAGTTTCTTTTTCTAGGGTTATTTAGGGAAGACCTTACAGATGAATCTAGATGGCAATCTGCCAGCCAATAGCATGGCTTCCATTTGATTTGTTGGCATTTTTCAAACTCCACCAGTGAGCCAGCCCAGCTCATCCCAGCCGCATGTCATTAATGAAGCGGTAATGAATATGTAACACATGTCGTTTTTTCCCTGCGGTGCGCAAGTGGGCATGGAGAAGAACTAAACCCACAAAGATGCAGAGAAACAGACCAGAGGTCCCTAAGGCAGTGCATGTCCTGGCAGTTACTGTGTGTTGGGGGTTGTCTTGGGGAGGGGAGGGGAGGGGAGGGCGTGATGCGCTGTCTGCGCTTCTCCTGAGACAAAAGCAAGTGTGAGGGCCGGTGGGATGCAGCCAGCAGGGCAACAGATGTCTGCTACGACCACGGGGGAACAGCAACTGGTGTCCTCCTCCTACTTCTGCCACTCTGCTCAATACAGCCGCCTCTTGCATATGCCCCGCCTCAGAGTGGTCACGTGACAATCAAAAACCTTGTCTTAACCCCAGAGTGCAAATATGTCCCCTTCACAGCAACGGCCATGTCGCCTGGTAACCCTGTTCTCTCTAGTTTTCCCAACTAGGATAGACGCGTACACTCACTCATGCCACTCACAAATACTTTGCATACAAATCGGTTTGAATGGTTTACCCTTGCAGTAATGAAGGGTAATAAAATAAAATAAAGATGAAATAAAATTTAAAACTAGCTAATAAAAAAATTACATCCTTTTATATCACTAACTCTGATATTTTCCATCATCTGGAAAACTTTAAATTATAATATTAAAAGATGACCCACATCTGGGAGCAGTTCCTTCATAAGAGGATGTATACAGTATATTATATGATACGACCTGATGATCTAAGAAATAGAGAAACAGAGAGTCAAGAGTGAGATGCCAATACCATCAATGAGTAAGATTATCCTTGCAAATCTGATGCACTCTTCAAATGAAATTATGTAAAATATATAACTTTACGTAAAAGTTAAACACACTCACCACCAATCAGGACACACCTTCCTAAGCATCCACTGCAAACTTCCTTGGAAAGTGCTTTCAATGAGTAAAAGTAGTGAAAATATCTTATATCCTGTGTTGGCCTGCCTCAGTGGATTGTCTCATGCACACTGGAGATCCTGTGCGCTTCTACATTGGCCAAAAGGAAAACTGAAACGAGCTTGTGGTGCACCAGCGGCCCTTCAAATCACTCGCCTTCAACTGAGGACGAGAGTCTGCACCGTAGATCTTGTTTCCCTAGAAGGCGGTTTAAACAATGAGAGCTGGAGCAGATGGAGGTACAATGTCAACCATTCCCCCATTAGTGTGTCGCTGCTCGTGGACCAATGAGAGTGCAGCCGGCTTACAATGGAACACACGAGCACACACACACGCACACAAACTGGGGGAGCGTGCAGATAAGCCAGTGGCTGTCATTCCAAAAGGTCTTCCCTCGTGCGGCCCATGAATCAACGAGGGGTGTGTGGCCAACAATAGAGCCACACAAAAGAGGGCCTGAGCAGGCAGCTGCAGCACGAGGCCTCAGCCATTAGGGAGCAGGCCGGCAGTGGGAAACACCTGGCTAGTTGAGGGACTACAGTGGCTCACCCTTCTTTGTGTTTTTTCTTTTTTCTTTCTTTGACTAGAAGCTTGGGGGGGCTGGGTCACCGTGAGACAATGGGCCAAATTATGTTAAAAGCATTGCGTGCTGCTTAAAAAGACAGAGAAAGGGAAAATGACAGACAGAGTGTGTGTGTGTGTGTGTCTGGGGGGTGGTTGGGTGTTCCGAGGGGTCGAAGTGTGTCTGTTTTGTGGGGGGCATCTGACCAACTACACACAATAAGTGTGTTTCCCTAGTTATTGAGAAGAAGACGTCTTTATTGTTGAGACACACTTCCACAATATGAGGTTTTAGAAAAGAGGCCAGTATGATGAGCTTCTTTTCCTCAAGTCAAAAGTTGGCATCTTCTACTTCCTCTTCTGAAACGTCACCTCACCCTCACACTGCTGGGAAGCACATGCCACAAGCTGTGTTTTTTTTAAATGTGTAAAAGGTCTATTATAGTTGTACACAGAATTTTCCTGGAACAGCATTAAAGCAGGCAGAATTCTTATCTTACAACCATACACCATAATCATATAACCATAAAATTATATATATATGTGTGTGTGTGTGTGTGCGTGTGCGTGTGTGTATGTGTGTATATGTGTGTGTGTGTATATATATATATATATATATATATATATATATATATAAATGCTGAGTCGAAATGTATGGTAGAGCGAAATATATGGTATGTGAGAAAAAATAAAAAGACAACTTTTTCATCCCGACAAGCCTTTCAATAAATCTTTTTATTTTTTCTCACATACCATATATATACATATATATATATATATATATATATATATATATATATATATGTGTGTGTGTGTGTGTGTGTGTGTGTGTGTGTGTGTGTGTCTCTATGTGCTTGTGTGAATGCATGTAATTGTGTAAAAGTTTTAGGCACAATATTTTTTTTAATAAACTTTGCTATTAGCAAGTTAGTACAAAAAACACTTTAAATTTCCGAACATTAGTTTTCCTACACAAAATGAAATAATTAGTACAGTATGTCAATAAAGAAAGCAGCATATAGGTATAAGAGACGTTTCTCAGACACACATATAATGAAGGCTGCTGTGACTTACATGCAAATAAAGAATCAAGTCAACATTTCCAGAAGAACTGGGGCTGGTCTAATAAAAAGAAGTAAAAAATTACATCGCTATAATTTTTGGGTGAAAATGTATTGAACAATGTTATTGTAGGCAATGAGAAAAAAAATAATTCTGACAAGTACACAGATGTAAAAGTATGGCTAATAAACAAAAACACTAAAATTACCATATTTTCAGAAAAATTTGAAGGTGTCGCAATTTTTTTCTTTATTTTTTTTATTTTTGCATAGCATGAATGAACTTTAGACCATATGAAATGGTTTAGCGAGTGAAGAAATTAAGTGTGCAGAGATGATTATACACTTAGCATAATGAAGATAAATCAGAATCCAAGTACTATTCAATCATTAGTGTTGATGACAATAAGTAAACAAACAACAATTTTTAGTAATAACAAAACAGTTTCTTTTTTTGAAAAAAAAAAAAGTCAATATTTAGTGTGGCCATCCTTTACTTTGATTACAGCATTTAACCTTTCAGGCATAGTGTTCACATAATTTTAATTTCTTCACTCGCTTTAAACAATTTCCTAGCTTAAAAAATAAAAAATAAAGTAATTTGAATAGTAATTTGAAGGTAGAAAAAAAAGGAGAATTTATTTTAAGGCCATGTCGCCCGGCCCCCACACACACATTCGCTGACAATCTTCAAAGTCTTTAAAAACAGTGATGTCTCACTACCTCTGCAATAAAGCTTTAGGCTGATAGTATTCTTAGTTCATATCCTAGTAAATGAGTATCAGGTCACATTTATTGATACATACTTTAAATCACTTCTGAAAGCCACTCTGGATCAGGGACTTCAACAGCGATGCCATTCAAGTTGCTCAAACACTTCTAACAACTGTTTCTTCTCTTCTCTTCGAAAGAAACAACACTTTTGAAAATCCATTCTCTGGTTATTGAAGAGTGGGACTTTAAGGATTCCATATTTTACCTATTTATTGATAGACCAAAGGGAAATTAATAGAAAGTGGGTACCCAATTTGGATTGGTTTTTTGGTCAATTTAATCTCAAATATGTGCTACTAGGCATATTTCAAATACATTTAGTATCAAGTAGTTTTCAAAGGTGCCAACATTCATATTTTGGGTGAAGATTTAACCATAACATCGATAAAATTTTACCCCCTGGTGGCCTAAATCCAAGAAAATGTTAAAACTCATTTTGTTGGTATACTTTGTAGAATTTTCATTAAATTTTGAATGATAAAAGTATGCATGAAAACTGACACATTAGTCCAAATTTGTTTGGTTTATTTGTACATAAATGACTTAAAAGGACTAATGGATGGAAGATTTTCTCTCTTTCTCAGAAATTTGGTGGGGGTTTGGTGATGATCTGGGGAGGTTTAACGAGGTTGGAATTGATAAGCAAGCCACATGTACGGTTATCCTCAAAGAAAACCTGCTTCATTCTGCTCGAGCAGTGTTCCCCAATCTGAGGACTGGCTTTTCCAGCAGGACTGTGCTCCATGCACAGCCAGGTCAATCACTGTGTAGATGGACAACCACAAAAACATCACCCTGGCATTACCAGCCCAACCTCAAAACCTGAGCTCAATTGAAAACCACTGGAATGTGATAAAAAGGAAGATGGATGGTCACAAACCATTAAATAGTTAGGGTTATTCCACCAAATATTGGTTTCTGAACTCAACTGGAATATGGTCTTGAGTGCAATTAATTACTTATGATATGAAAACACTGCTCTTTTTTTTAATGTTTAATTTTCTTCAGATAAATGCTACAGGTAACTATGCGTAAAAGTCAACCTAAAACAGCCAATCGCTCTTTGTGCTCGTGTTATAATATTGTTCTGGGAGAAAATCATAGAGCCAACAGACTGTGAGAATACACCGAGATGTAATTGAAACATTTAAATATTCACACTGCCTATACCACACAGGATCGCTAAAGGAGGACAATTATGTGTGAGATTCTGTTCTCCAGATCACGTCATGTCTCTGGTGATTTCCTCACTTTGCTCCTGAATCAAGATCGTGTTATTCTTGTAATTCCTCACTCACTCACTCACAGATTGCTGAACTACTTAATCCGACTGTAAGCTGAATCATCAAAGGTGACCTTACTCCAGTAGTCTACATTGAATTTCTTATGGCCTTGAGCAAATTTCAGCTTGGCTTTTCTTTTCTTCTCTTTGCTGAATTACTACATTTTCAAGACTTAAACCCATCCAAAGGATCCTTTTTCAAACCGTGCTTGCAGTGTAATTAACCCAGCTGCCATTCGACGTTCTTTTTCTAGGTCACTTGATGTCGCCCTACAGTTTTCGAATGATCTTAATTAATTATCCTGGAACATGAAGAGTTGTTTTGCCCTCTGTCTGTGTTGTCTCCAATGTCTGCTGCTTGACCTTGTTCTTATTAACCTGTGCTGTCTTTGAAATTCTATGGATAAGAGCAACCTGACAATCACTGGGTCTTTCTGCCAGCAAGGCCAGAACCGAACCTTCTTTTTCTCACGTGGAACTTTTCCTTTTAACTCTTTTGGCAGGATGAATTCCAATTAAATTTAAGATAGAACTAGAACTGTTTTCGACATGACCACAGCACAGATTTTTATACCTTTCCTCATTAATAAGATTTCGTTCATGTAAATTTCTTGTCAGTGCCTCATTAGATAAAATAAGGTGAGCTTCTGTTGGAATTCCACCACAGACACAGTTGCTGTATGATTTTTTACACTGGGACCCAGTATTACATCTTTTTATAAATGTAAACTACAAGCCATGTTTTTTTATTTTTTTTAAAGCATATAGGTACCCTAAAACTGTTTATGGGGAAACTCATCAGACAAAGATGACTTCAACCCTGAATGCATTGTGATTTCTCAGACGTGAAGAACGCTACAAAAGAGGCAGACTGTTTATAAGAGCTGTAACTAAAAACATACACCTGAAAAAGGTTCAAACATGCTTTGATGGGGTTGAAGAGCTGGATGGTGTGGCCATGCTGTTTGACTCATGGTGGCTTTCTAATTGATCCTCAGCTGCCGAGTCGCTCCTCAGGGTCAGCTAACTGACGACCATCTGTTTGGTGGGCCAACATAAACAGGTGTTTTCATGACACCAACTGCTGGAGGCTATCAAATGCCCCTGGCTGGTTTGTTCAGGCATAGTGTTTTTGCTGATATAGAAGAAATGTACAGAATTTCTTTTAAAATGTGGTACTTCTGACCAAAAACAAGAGTTTCCTGATTAATACAGATGGATACTTTATTTTTTAGATTACCACCTCATAATAAATTATAATAACGAGGAAATGACGGGAAAAAAATTCGTTTCATTTTGTTTCAAGCATTATTCACTCAGGAAAAGTTTTTTAATGCTCTGATAGCAGACCAATCAGATTGCACTGCATTGTTCCCGTGTTGTATATACTAATATAAATATAATATTAGGGCTAATTCAGTTTACACCCCAACATTCTTCCAGGCTTACAGCATAACACAGTAATTGTATCTATTGAACCTGCTGCCAGTCAATGCATCATGACGAAATTAACAGAAAAGCCAGTGTCAGGACAAAGGAGACATGGCAAGGGGGTGGTGGCCTACACTGACCCGTACAAAGGCCAGCTGAGATGGCCAGCACAGAGACCAAGGAGGGGGGGATAAACTTTCAAATCCCATTTACTCAGCAGCTCCTCTCAAATCAAAGGAGCAGCAGAAGGACGCCTTATGTCTGAGGTATCGTGTCCAGCCCTTCCTCGGCTCTTGCTGTTTACACATGCTTTCAGACGCAGGGGATCGCCCCAGTAGCAGACACACACCTCCAGGGCATTCATCCAGCCTGAGCTGGACAATACAGTCAAATGGATTAGTCAGGATGCCAAACACAGGGCAACTGCAATCCTTTTAAAGACATTAACACCACTGAACCAAATGAATTACAAATTTCAAATTCCTGGAATTTCCAATGTGCAGGTTGGATAAAGGAGTAATTGCCAAGTATTGTGTTTCGTCTAGAAGTCTGATGGTCTTAGAGGCAAATATAATTGAACCCATAAAAAGGTAAGTGATTTTGGATGGGTATTAAAAATCCAGAGTATCTGAATACTCTGGAAATAAATGATATTCATTATATATTCAATAACATCTTTAAAGTAACCTACAATGTTTTCAGCAGGATATATGCTGTATGTTTAGGGTCCACAGTCGCTCAAAAATAAAACTTGTAGTTTTTGTGCTTTCTTGTTGCTAATCAACAACTAAGACTAAATTAATCTGTGCAAAGTATCAGAGCTACCGTTCAAACTTATATCAAGAATAAGTACTCTTGCTTATAGTATTTTAGAATAAAGCATTAAAAAAGGAACTTGTAGCTTTTCCAGAAACAAAAGCAATCTGTTATAGCAACATTTTTGGTGTACATAAAGCTTATTATGGTGAATAAAATGTGATTTCCTTTTTTTTTTAATCAACAGATTCAGCAGTAGCCTCTTATCTTTTGTTAAAACTTACCTATAAGTCACAGTAATTCACAGTCTTTTAAATGTTAAAATATAGAATTTATCCCCTCAAAATGGTTTGCACAAGTTCCTATTGCTAGCGTAGAACTCTTGCAATATGAGTTGTGTTAGTTACTTGTACATGAAACAATTTTTGAAATGTAATACATGTACATGGATGTATTTCCACCAGTCTAGAAATAAAAATCACAATTATATCATATATTAGCTTCAGGAAAAATGTAATAATTAAAATTTAGATACTGTATGTAAACGGTTTAACCCACATTTTCTAGAGTGAATGAAAATACACATCCTAAATCGAAACTTGGTTAGTAATTAGGAGTACAATTCTGACTTTAAGACGCTAAAAGCTAACTGCTTTTATTACTTCAGAATGAATCAAAATCTGCACTGGGTCAAAATTTGAGCAATACATTACTCTAATAAAAATTTTTATCGTAATTCAGAAAAGATATCACTAGTATCCCGCTGTGTAACAATAAATAAGGCACAACATAAAGTATACTAGGGGTCTACAAGCAGGGGTCTCTTGTACAGAGCCTATGATTTTCTGTGATCGCAGAGAACGGATGGAAATCGCGGAATTTGGATAATGAAACGGAGACCGACACAAAAATAGACTTTTTAATAAAAACCAATAACTAATCACAAATAAATAAATAAATAAAATGTCAATAAACATCGACACAATCCTTTTCATTTACTTCTGTTCAGAGCGTGTATATCTTATAGGCAGCGATAATATTGCTGTACTGCGCTATATCTGTTGCTAAACCTGCCAATCACAAGACTGCTTTTTAAAAGACCGTTTCCTGTCTCCATCTGCCTGAGGTTTGTTTATGTTTTAGTAATAATTCGAGTTGACTGATCTAAACTAAAGGCAGTTTAGACATTTATTATCACGGCAGCTCCTACAAAAGTCTGTCGCATGCAAGCAGTTACACGTGCATGTGTGGCAGAGTGGGTAAAATGGTATCCAGATGATTTTTACAAGGACAGTGGAGTGCTGTTTTTCAAGTTAAGCAAAGAGCAACTTTAGGACAGCTTTATGTACCAAGGCTTTTTGATGAGCATCTGCAAGCTATGAAACAGTTGCTTGAGGGAGTCCCTGTCTGTGCAGTAGCAGATGAAACAGCAGATATTCGAGATGAGAGTATGTCGATTGTTGTTCTTGGGGTGCATGGCAGATATTACCTAACTGATGTTGTGAAAATGGAATAGTGCAACCATGCAACCCTAAATCAAGCTATTATTCAGAGAAATTATTATTACAGTTCGAAATAACTTGATAATTTAAATATAAAAAACATTAATATCAAACAATGGAAAAGTTTTGGTCAGAAATGGTTTGGTTATATGAAGTCCAACAGCACACACCATTATCCACTGTTAAGATTATGTAAAATCTGTGGGGATTAAAGGTAGAAACACAAAAAACTTATTTCCGCATCCCGGACAGAACCAGAGACGAGTATAGCTCTGTGAAAAGCAAAAGCTAATGGTAGCCTCCACATGCCTGCTAAAAAGTCTCACTTCAGGTATACAAGACCCCCCCAAAAGGCACGTTTTCATTATTGTTTCAAATTTGTTTACTTGGGTTTACATTTCATTGATCCTGAAGTGAAGTGAGTCACTACAGAGCAGCACCTGGCGATTCACCAGTTCCAGTTCTAACCCAATTCAAGGAATGCTTGCTTCCACTCTGCATTATTATTAAAATAAAAATGATTTCAATAATATATTTGCTTTAAAAAATCTGAATCGTAAATCGGGTGTAGGCTCAAAAATCTGATTTTTTTAAATTAGGGTCATATAGCCCTCTCTCATGGGTCGCCCTGAGCTCCACTGGCTACGGATTTGTCCATCCCTAATGTAAGTTTCTCACAATAAATGAATGCAGCATGACTCTTTTCATTAAAGTCTAGGAGTGGGAACTATGATTAGCTGATTTAACAAAAAACTAAGAACTGAACAGTCATAGATTTAACAGATTTTGTGTGGCAAATGATGTATCGCCACACTGGCTCCAAAAAAAATTGCATTCACTGTTTTTGAAGTAAGTTTGTATTGTTTAAATGCTGCCCTTTCACATACAAATACTCCTTCAATTCAGTTGTGTGGCTCTTGAATAAAGCTTTCAAGGTTTAGGGATTTAAAGGTATGACTCAAGTTTCTTTTACATTGTTCAAGGCTTAAAAAAAAAATTCTGATATTGAAGCAGGATATTTATTGAGTCTTGAGAATGATTTGTTAAAATCAACAAATTTACTTGATCCCCCTGGTTCTGTAGTAA
The DNA here is from genome assembly GCA_028564935.1 of Neosilurus hyrtlii. Taxonomy (NCBI): domain Eukaryota; kingdom Metazoa; phylum Chordata; class Actinopteri; order Siluriformes; family Plotosidae; genus Neosilurus; species Neosilurus hyrtlii. The sequence goes on from JAOUQZ010000026.1 coordinate 5,864,858, forward strand.
TTGTATGAGTTTATTTTTATGTGGGTCTGGTGATTCTAATCCCTATTAAAGACCCACATAAAAATAAACTCATACAATTACTACAAAACCAGGGGGATCAAGTAAATTTGTTGATTTTAACAAATCATTAATTGAGTTCATTAGCCAATATGATTTTATTAACAGAATATATCTGATCCCATAACAAAAAAATTACCCTTTCTCCGGGTACAGCCAACTTCAGAGTGTAACCTATTACGGAATTGCTCACAGTTCTGCAAATGCTATCTTCCGCAAACTCCACCCCTCAACTGCACTAAGTAATGATGATAGACACGTGGAACAGCAGGAGGAGGACACCGTGCTTCAGGCCTCCGGGGGCAGAACTTACGGACTGGTGGAGTATGGAGTGATGGTCCCTGATGGCTACGGGGCCAGCTGTTGGTGTGAGCTCAGACACCATCCCCAGCGAGTACGTCCCATTGTGAGCCTGGGCCTCTGCTGGAACCTTTCACCAGGCCATGGTCATGTCTGTTGGGGGGAGAACTCACAGCTGACTGGGCAAGTATGGACGCCCAGTGGGACACAGACGGGCGCAGTCGGTCCCTCGGCACACAATCTGTTTCTGTGGCTTCTGTGTAAACGTGAGTCAGAAACACAAAAAAACGTGCATGCAAATGCACAGGCTGTTCTGTATTATGATAAACCATTTTGGAACGCATTGTCATGGGGCTGGGTCGAGGAATTAGATGTCAAGTGTTTTTGAATCGTTCCCAAATTCCTCGAGGGGTCTGGAAAACCTAATGTCATGAAACAACTTTTTAAAAAAGTGATAAAATCCATTTCTTACACTGCGTCATTCCTTCATCTAATACATGTTCTTGTTTGTACAAGATAAATATGGGGCCAAGTGCACAGTTTGACCAGCCAGTGATTGGTCCATCAGCCTAAATATCAGCACTTTTGTCAGGTGATTTATATCCGGCCGCCACTCGGCCATCTGTGCATGTACATTCTGTCTCCTCTTATTCTAATAGCAAGCGGAAATACAAAAATACTGATGTTACTTTTGAAAGGCATCGAAAATACAAGCATATTGATATTGCCAATGACATCAAATAAAAACTTGATGGTGCACCAGAATACAACATTGGCCACCATGACGAACAGGCAGGAACATCCAGTCATGGCAAAACTCTGAGTAGGAGTTTGTTTAAAAAAAAAAGGAGTGCATGTACACTCACTTACTATCCTTCCATCCATTACCTGTACCACCCTTCCGTCAGGGTTACGGCACAAAGCTGGAGCCAACAAGTGATAGCAACGGAATGGATAACACGCAGGGGAGGCGGGGAGGCTGGCGCTCGTGTCAGCCAACTCTGGGTGAGTACACCCTGGACAGTTCGCCAGGCCATCACAGGGCCAACAATCACACAACCATTTGCACTCACACTTACACCTAGGGGTGATTTGGAACAGCCAGTTAGCCTACTATGCATGTTTTTGGACTGTGGGAGGAAACCGGAGTACCCGGAGAAAACCCACACAAGCATGGGGAGAACATGCAAACTCCACACAGAAACGCCCCAGCTGGGAATCTTGCTGTGAGGCGGACGTGCTGACCACTACGGATAGGTGTGGATGAGGCTCAAACCTAGAAAGCAAATCCATATATGATTTTCTTATGTCAGCTGACTTCGGTGTTTTTGATACCGTCTGCCTGCCTCATAACAGCCCTTTCCCAATTTTCCATTACAGGACATAGTAAACCTCATGACTGCAGTGTTCTTAGGACCGGATTTCTAACCCAACCTTTAAATGCTGTCATTATGACATCTGGACTTCTGGCTCGGGTCATCACTATGGACCTTACATTTAAAATAATGCAAATCAAATTTAATGTCCACCACTGATGCTCTCAGTGGTCATCACTCACAATTAAAGCTCCGGATGCAACCATCTCAAACTAAACTAATTTATCTTCTGAATAAGGATTAAAATGTCCACCTTGCACGAGACTGTTTTTCTGAATGCCGATCATGTACTCACCCAAACCTCTCTCCAGTGACACAGCACCCTTTCGTCTTTAAAACCGCACTGCCTTCCTCTTATCCTAAGTTTTGAAGTCAGTCATGAGACATGCCAGACTGAACAGAGCACTCAATGGGGGTTTACCTGTGCCCCACCTATGGCAGAAGATGTGTAACTGAATTCGGACTACAAAGCAACCAGAGATCTCACCAACCTTGAAATGGACAAGACTATAAATAGTGAACACTGTCAAAATTATGACCGACCATCATAACCAAAGTAAGCATTCTTACTTTTAAACAGCCCTTCTTTCATTAGTCAAACCATTCATACGTCTTCATCGATCTTTTGTAGACTGTGTGTCTCTTAGGGGTCGACCGATAATCTCGGACAATATTCAGCAGGTACTGTTTCGAGTAAGAGTCAGAGTAAGTCGAAAATGGAGTACCTGAACAAAAATGTGATATCGCCATAAAGAACATCCCTCGAAGCAAAACCTTCGACATGACCACGTTCAAGCAGTGACAACTTGGTGATAGTGGGACTTGAACCCCTGACCTTCGGCTATGCTGTGTACATTTCTTCATAACTTTTTGGGACAGCATTCTAATGGATTTATCTGATTTCAGAATCGCTGACTGCTGGAAGTCCCTAAAACGAATGACGAAGGAAAGCGAATGACGAATGACAACAGCAAGAATAACATACCACACGTATCACCTTCTCCTTCACCATGCCAAAAAGTGAATAATACATTTTTACCAACAATACCGTTCACATAATCCCTTGTTCGCCCCTCATTCGCTCCTCCCACACACAGACACTTTTACCTGTTCGCTTTTTGGCAGGATGAAGAAAAAGGTGATATGAGCTGTTTTACAGGTAAAAGTGGTGTGTGTGTGTGTGTGTGTGTGTGTGTGTGTGTGTGTGTGTGTGTGTGTGTGTGTGTGTGTGAGGAGCGAATGAGGGGCAAACGAGAGATCGTGTGAGCGTACTGTTGATAAAAATGTGTATCAGGAGAAGGTCGTACTGCTCAGCATTCGTTATTCCCGTTATTCTTGCTGTTGTCATTCGCCGTTCGCTTTCCTTCGTCGTTCGTTTTAGGGACTCCTCTGACTGCTTCTCGTCCGCCGTTTTGATTTAATCATTATTCTCGTTACTCGCCAGGTGGATAACGCCCATGACCCCTGTATAACGAACCAATCAGAACGCAGCATTCCCATGTAGTCCATACTACATACACCCACAGTTTGTTCATCCCCTCAGGTGTACTTATTCTTCAGGGGGACACAGTACCACCTCCCAGGGCCTGTTGTTTACAGAGAACTGAGAAACTGTAGGAAATGTTTAGACATGAAGTGACAGTTTTTAAGACGTCTTGAGGGCTGTTTTAGTCACACAAACCTGGCAACCATGAGAGCAAAACCTTCTTCAGTTCTGCTTGCTGTTGCTGACTGTCATGGCTTCATGATGCGCGTGAGTTCATATAACAACAACAACACCACCACCACACTGTAGCTACCATAGCAACCCTTCTGTAAACTCCTAGCTTACGGTGCGGGGTATAAAAGATGCCTGTTATATTTGTGATGGCGTCCAGAAAACAATAAGAGAACTTGTTTACTAGTTCTACCGTTAAATTAGTTCAAAGCCAGCGTTTCATATTCCAGCTAAACAACAGCGCCTACCAGAAACGGCCTGCGATGAAGGTATGCTAACAAACCGGCTAGCAGGCTAAACAACCCGCTAACTAACACCGAGCCCGTTTTGGTGTCGGGGGCGAACAACACGACGCGGATTCTTCTCACATCCATTTCCCTTTTTGAATACCTCGTAGTCGACTGGTTGGTCTGGTTTTCCTGTCTCCTCGACGCTTTATCTTGGGTCCACAAACCAAGTTTTTGTTTGCGGCACACGTTGCTAACCGCCGCGTCTCAAACCGTGCGCGAGCCCCCAAAACACTGCTCTTTATACACACCCGTCATTTCAGTTATCTAGACCTTTATAACGCGGTTATAATAAGAGACAAAACGGTTATAACTTACCGCTGACACGGCGCATCTCCGAACAAGCTGAGCTAGCCGGATGAGCCCAGTTCAGCCCAGTCCAGCCCAACCCAGTCCAGTCCAGCCCCTCCTCACTCAACACTGCCAGGATGTGACCAGCCACCTGCCGGGCACTGAACCTGGCACTAGATAACAGACCCCATCCCAAACCACTCGGAGTGCTAGCTGGAGTGCACTACATAGCCTGCAGTTCCTACCAGAGTGAGTGTAGTGATGAAGGAAGGACGAGGCTTGTTGGGATTCGAGCAAAATTAACGGACTACCGGCATCACTGTTATAGATAAACAAACACGCCCACTCTCACTCTCTCACGTGCTCCTACTACTATTGGGGGGTGGAGCCTGTCTCAGCCCAGTCTGGGTGAAGGTGGGGTACACCCTGAACAGCTCGCCTATCCATCACAGGGCCAACACACACACACACACACACACACACACACACAGTAGAGGCAGCTTCGAACAGCCAATTAGCCTAATGTGCATGCCTTTTGGACTGTGGGAGGAAACCGGAGTACCCGGATGAAACCCACACATGTACTGGGAGCACATGCAAACTTCACATCGAAACGCCCCGGGCCCGGGATTCAAGAACTTTCTAGCTGTGAGCGGATGTGCTAACCACTACGCCACAGTGCCACCCCATAGACAAACACTTCACATGTAAATAACAAAGCAAGCTGCTTACATATCCGATTACCAGGTAACACCACACCCTGAAATGTTTATTATTTATACATTTTTGCGTTTATGTATTATTTATCCACCTGGGTGTGTGGGGCTGGTGGATAATAAATAAAGTCACCTGTCATGAGAACGTCATGTCATGTCATTTTCTGAACCGCTTGATCCTAATTAGGGTCGCGGGTTCTCACTGCTGTCCCCCCAGTGCAGCTAACTGGGTTATCAAAGGCCGGCGATGTCTCTCACTATCTGTGGTGAGATGCATGTAAAAGAACCATTGCTGATATTCGTCAAGAGTAGGCTGCATAGCTGTCAGCGTGTTTCTTCCCTGTGATGGCCTGGCGAGCTGTCCGGGGTGTACTTTGCCCTCGCCCAGAGTCAGCTGAGATGGGCACCAGTCTCCCCGCGACCCTGGTTAGAATTAAACGGTTCAGAAAATGAATGAATGATAAACATTATCCCAAGATGAACAATAAGCAAATATTGAATGAGGTGAAGTATGATGTAGAGAATTATTCGGCCGAGGGCCAATGTCTAAGCAGCACGGTGGCGTAGCGGTTCGCCCGTCTGCCTCACAGCAACAAGGTCCTGGATTTTCTCTTTGTTTTGGGTGTTCCTCTGTGGAGTTTACATGTTTTCCCCATGCTTGTGTGGGTTTCCTCCGGGTACTTCAGTTTCCTCCCACGTGTCCAAAGACATTAAAATAAGGCTGATTGGCTGTTCCAAATTGCCCCCTAGGTGTGAGTGTGTGTGTTAGTTCTGTGACTGGTGAGCTGTTCAGGGTGAACCCCTCCTTCGTCCAGAGTCAGCTGAGACAGCCTCCCCGCAACCCTAATACACCCTAATAGTCTCTGGGTAAATGTAATTAACATACAGTGGTGGCCTAGTTGTTAAGGCAATGGGTTATTGATCCAAAGGTTGGGGGTTCAATCCCCAGTTCCACTACTGTTGAGCCCTTGAGCAAGGCCCTTAATCCTCAATTGCTCAGTTGTATAAAAAATGTCAGTTGTAAGTCTCTCTTGATAAGAGCGTCTGCCAAATGCCATAAATGTAATGACTTTACTTTACTGTAGTACAATTTCAGTAAGTTCTCAATTAAGATGGTACTTCCGTTTACACAGGCAGGAAGTTTCCAGTAGGTCTAATGCCGGGATATAATTAGGTAATTGAAAGTTAAAATTCACAGAGCATGCATGTGTTCGAGAACCCATACAACATGAAAGATCAGTGAACGCATGCGTTCGCTACTCCAGTCATCTTCGTTGCTGTTCCTATGTTTCTGCATAGTATATACTAATACTTTAGTTGTAAAAGCCACTGCTCTATAGCACGCCTCTATAGCTCTGTACACACTGCTTGTAGAGCTCACCTGCCACTATCATAGCATATAACTGACAATATTTTATTGTATTCAAAAAAAAAAATAATAATAATTCAGTAATCCCTCATGCAATGTGTACAGGGTGGGGTCATCCTGGACGTCATCCAGCATCACAGAATAAAACTCACCAGTCAGTCGAACTTTGTACTGCTTTGCAGTGGTTCTTCCCTCTAACAGGACAAATGAATTCAAACCATGGTTGCAAAATAAATCAATATAAATGCCCCTCTTCCCACCCCCGAAAAGAATAAAACATTAAACATTTATTTTGCATTAAAACAGCTTGTGGTTACATAGTAAGGGGCCAGCTTTTTAAAAGAAAGGAACACAGATTGGAGCACTGTGTTACTGATAAAACATGTTTAATATGACACTTTGGAGCTATGGCATCTCTTTTTATTCACTTTAGCATGAAATGTTTGGACAGAAAGAAAGAATAAAGCAAAATAGAAACAAGTTTGCATTTCTTAATGGGTTTACTCTGTACAGTATGATAACTGAAGCATGATACAGTATCTGTTGAAATGATAAAGAATTTTACATAGTGTAAAGGTATAACATATAGTTTAGGCAAAGGTAACTGTTTAACTGTGTTTTCTTTATACACAGAGACATGATTTTATTCAGGTGGATGCTCTTAGGTCATGTGATATCTGAGCTGCTTCCAAAAACGACCATTGGGTTGCACTGTTGGCTTCCATTTAAGCACTCTCTCCTTTTTAATGATGGACCGGATAGACTCTGGCAGCAATGAATAATTAGCATTCTCCTCACCCTCTACCAGAATGAGCGGGATGCCAGACTGAGCAATGTCAGAAAAAAGGAGTGACAGTTGTGGCTCTTCAAGCCTATTTTGGTCCTCACTAAGTGGCAGCAAATGCTCCTCTTCATTACTGCCTGGAAGGATGATCACCACCACCTTGCTCCGGTTCAACACGTCAGTTATGGTGGCAATACTCACTGCAGACAAAACAAAACGTTATGGATTATGGAATTTTTTTGATATTTTATACCAAAATATTATTTGAGAATCTAAAAATATATATATACAATATAAACTTTGAAATGAGATTGAAACATTAAATTTTTTAATAAAAGTGTCGTTATCATTTCTATTATATGCATTTATGCATGGATTGCATTGTGAAATATCCATATTATCTGTGTAATAATAGCTTAGTCATCATTTTGTTATGCACTGTGGCATGAAACTGAAAAGAAAAAAGGAAGCAAAGCAGAAACTTGTCAGGCTAGCAAAATAAATCAGATGACATTTGTTACATTTCTTGTTTACATTATTAGGTGATTATTTTCTAGCTTTTTAGGTCACAATCATTTTTTTAAATAAAAACTACTGGTAATTAATAATTATGGAAGGAGTTTCTAGTGCTAATAATTCCAACAGAGAGAGGAAAAGAAAGAGAATGTTACATTAAATTACTAAGAAAAGAAATCGGTGCTATTTACAACTCAAGCTAGAATTTTGCCAATTTTACAGTATTTCCGATTTTATGCTCTGTTCCGTTATCTACCCACCTGCCAGATCTCGCTTTTGATAGTTTGCATTAGCCAGTTTAATAAGGCTGCCATTTCACTCTTGCAAGAGTGCGAAATTGTGAGAATAAGACATGTTTGTCAGTTAATATAAGGCAAGATGATGGCAAAAATTACAGTATACAGATAATAAACTAAGAAATCAGATATAAACTTGTGAACTTCTAAATAAAATGAAACTAGACACAAATGCACATATGTTTGTTAACAATAACAATATCAAGACCACATGACCCAAGGAACTACCTTGGTCATGCGTGATAACTTAGCAGTGCAACCCTGATTTGTAGAAAATGGAAAGGTCAGTGTTAAGAAACGGAAGAATGCATATGATTTCAAAAGAAATACAAAAGATGTTTACTAATGTCATCGTGCCCGTTGTTGGTCATTGACACTCATGCACAAGAGTAAACAAATGGTTTCAGAAAGACATTGTGGCTGATTTCATTTTATTTCCAAGAGATACCACTGTATTTCATGTTTATTTAATATGTCTGATAAGTGAATGGGCACCTTTAACACTCAGAGCAGAGTGCTGTGCACCATTTTCTACATACATGAACTCACAGATGCCTACTATTGATTAATGTTGTTCTGTTGTCAGTGGGAGAAAGAAAATATGTCATCTTCCTACCCAAATAACACAGCCAATTGTGCTCCCTTGGACATCCTACTTATTCAAAACAAGCCTATCAAACTCAGAAATCAGAAAGTAGTCTACCTTCTGGGTCTGTGTCACGGCCTTGTACAAACAGGTTAAGGTTATTCTGCTGTTCCAGTACCCTAGGTAAGATTCTCAGGGCCAAGTCTTCTGCCATAGAGGAGCCAGAACTTTTTCCCCCAGAGAGATACAATACATATGCATTGAACAGACTCCTCTCTTGAGTAGCTGTGATACAAAATGAACAAATCTATTAAAGAAAACCTAATCAAGTTGTGATTGCTTTGTAAAACTATGCAGCTTTATATTTGATGATTCTGTAAACAATGAAAATTCATCAGCAACTGATGTGAATTTTATTCTACATAAATGTGAACACCATGTTGGCCAGTAAGGATTTACTTACTTTGGTCTTTGCTGCAAAGATGACGATAGGCTAGAATTAGGTCTATTTTAAAGAAATTCAGTAAGACAGCACACACAGCAACTGCTAATATGACAAGCAGTACAATAATCAGCCATGATTGGTTGGTATCATCATCTGCAGAAAGCAAAAGCAAAGTTAAATTCAATAATGTCAGATGTACAGGCATATACTATTGGAATTACACCTTAAAGGGTGATCACAGTAGAGGTGCAAAAGAAAAGCGACTGATCTAAGTTGATTTAAATATTATTTTTTTTTTCGAATTTTGAAATTTGCGTTCAGTTGTTTCGCGACTCCACATGCAAGCAAATATTTTGCGGCTTAAGTCTTCTGTCGTAAATCAGCTGCGATTTGTTTGCTTTTTGTTCATAGAACGGTCGCTTTTTATTTGCACATTATTAACATGAACAAAATCCAAATCAAATACAAATGATGACAAAATACATGGAATATGGCAGAAGCTGTTCTCAAAATTTCCATGTGAAAGTCTTCAACTTGTCGCTTTTCCTTGCGAATGAAAAATGAAAAATTTGTGAGCAAAATGACAATTGCGACATGTCCGGACTGTTTCAGAAGAGTTTGAGACATCCCACACACTGCTTCTAGTTTTCATTTTAAAATCATTACCTTGGGTGAGCCACACCTGCCCCATGTCTTCTCCTCTGGGATTTAAAATGATGCACTGAAAGGGCACGCTGTAGAATTCGGGCAAAACTTTTGAAATAAATAATGTTGAATTGCCATACAGCAAAGAATTCTCTCTCTTCTCTCTGAGTAAAGAAATAACAGATATACATACGTGTAAATATTTGCATTTTTTGCATATTACAGTACCTAGAAATAAAAGCGATGTAGTTGTAAGATTACTGAAACATACTGTATATTAACTAATGTGCAAACATTTGTTCAGTTTTGAAGCTTTTCAGTTATTCTTCTTCGTATATTCTGGTGTTGGTCAATCCCGATCCCATCCATTCAACACTATGCACATCCTGGGTGTGATGTCAGAATATCACCAATACAGTATATCTTTACCCAGAGATCCTAAAGGAAACTCATGCAAACATACATAGAGTAACTTGAGCTCATACTTGAATGGTGGACCCTGAAGATATGAGGCAGCAACTCTGCTCATTACACCACCTTACTGCCCATGATTAAGCTACATACTATTAATACATTTTATACCTCTGCGGGTCAGCACAGTGTTTGTAGTGTAGTGGGTAACAATTCTGCCTCGCATCAAGAAAGTCCTGGGCTCGAGCCCCATGCCGAACAAAGGCGTCTTTATGTGGAGTTTGCATGTCCTTCCTGTGCCTGTGCTGGTTTCTTTCAGGTGCCCTGGTTTCACAGTCCAAAGACATGTACATTAAACTAATTGGATGTTCTTGATTGCAACTAGGTGCGAATGTGAGTGTGAGGGTGTGTTGTCCCTGCGATGGTCTGGTGAGCTGTTCAGGGTGTACCCTGCCCTCGATCAGTGTCAGCTGAGAACAACCTCCAGCCTCCCTGCGACCCTAAGAGGATTGTGCGGCCTGGAAAATGAGGTTTTCCAGAATATTGTAAATGACTGTGATCAGATCTGTGTTGGGGCCTTGATCGTCTGGCGATTTGTTCAGGGTGTATCCTTTCTTCGTCCAAAGATGGCTGGGATGGGCTCCAGTCTCCCTGCAACCCTAATCAAGGAGACAGCAGTCCAGGAAATGAAATGAATACCAGGTGAACGTTCAGTTCTAATTGGTCCAAGCTGTTGATTATTTGCAGATAATGCCAGCTCAGAATTTCTAGCTATAAGTTTTAATGTAATACTCTTATTGTTCCAGGATGTCCAAAAATGTATGTGATGCAATATACAGATTTAAGTGCTGCCTAAAAGCGGCGCCCCCATTTGATTTCCCTTACTTGACAAGTATTTCATGGGAACTCTCAAACCCCATACGCGTATCCTACGTATTTTTTTTTTTTATTACATTTCAAACATTTTATTTTGCTATACTGTATTAATCATGCAAGGGATATTATTACCTCTGCTTTTAACCCAGTCAAAGTGAGCACATACACTCGGAGCAGTGGGCCACACACAATTGGGGCGCTCAGGGAGCAGTTGGTGGTTAGGTACCTTGCTCAAGGGCACTTTAACCATGAAGCTAGAGGAAGGGAAGGTGCAGCTCACTCCCCCACCGAACCAGTAACCCTTTGGTCCCAAAGCTGCTTCTCTAACTATTAGGCTATGGCTCATTTTAATAACTTGTTTATAAAAGGGAATAAAAATGAGGGAATCTTAGTCTTAACATGTAAAGTACATCATTTAGAAAAGAGTACATCATTTAGAAACCGCAGCTTCAGAGAACATTTCAATAACACAAGAATATCATTAGCTGTTGATTTATTTCACATAATTAATGATGTCACACCATGTGACCCAACTATTATACACCTCTAGTTCTCTATATTACTCTCTCCCAGAAACATTTTCTTATGTTCTTCCTTTTTTGAGATATTAAATTTTCAAAGAATAACACAGATATCCCATGTGTACAAGTACACCATGAGGACGTAGGGACGAATGGACGTACACTATAGGTTTTCCTTGATGGTGATGGTTAGACACTTTTTTCCTTATCAGTGGTGCGCCGCTCACGCGGTGTGAAGTGCTGTATATGTTCATGTGGTGTTTTCAGGGAGTAGACGCTTATTTAGCATTTTTGGACCCAGTCTCACGTGTCATCACTTCTGTATTCAAGAGCACAAGTGTAATTTCCTTCTGTCTTTGTAGTTTCTTGGTTATATAAACACATGCATTTTCTATATTACTAACTTCACGAGAGAAAAAAAACGAGAAAGAGCTGATGGAACTATTTATAGCTGCTACTATAAATCCAAATAATAGCATCATCAAATGATATAAAATTAAAATTCTCAAATACTATTTTGTGCTTGTATGCCACAATATTAAATGAAGCAGTGAATAAATAAAAAGTACAGGGCACTATATTATTATTATTAATATTTTATTTTAATATTATAATTAAAAAAAAAAAAATTTTGTGCTGTTATTAGAAATAAAGATTTCAGGATGGTTAAGTATAACATTAAGTGTCTCATGCGCCCTCAAGAACATATACTCAGTTTAATGTCAAGTCAAGCTGTTTCTGTCTGCACACTACTTACATGGTCAGATGTTGCTGAAGCTCTGGGTAACTGTCAGTGAAAGTGTGATTTATCATCCAATATACAGAGGTGTCATATTCTGATTCATCTCCAGAACCGATGAACACGCTGCACTTCAATTTGAATTCCACACCTGCAGAAATACAAAGTGAAGCAAATATTTTTGAAGAGAATGATACACTGCCTGGCCAAAACGAGGTTGCACAAATATGTTGTTGTTCCGCCTTTAGGCTTGCTTACAGCACGTAATCGTTTCCATACAGTGTTGGGTTGATTTTTACACCGATGAAAAGTTGGACTCTGGGGTGGCAATACATATGTGAAAATGATTCCTCATGCTCCCTGAACCACTCTTTCACTATTTGAGTCCCCATTTTATATCCATGCCATCAGGGAAGAAAAAGTCCATTGATGTGATAACCTGCTCATTCAGTACATTCAGCTCATCAGCTGACTTTTTGTTATTGCCACATTAATGTTGCTGAGCCTCGACCTGACCTGACCAACTGGAAAAACAATGCCATGTAGATTACATGCTGTGTTGTACGACTTTTTTTGCGCGGCTGGGCAGTATATTTATGGTTAGTGTACACTACATGGGAACGGAATGATCTGACTGGTCTCGTGATTGAAAAACATTATTCTAAATGGATAATTTAACTTGGAGTAAGCAGTGGCATTATTATTGTGCCTTAAAATTGAGAAATCAACCATAAAATCTCATTCTGGTGTGGTTTTATGCTTATGTTCCCATGTAGCATATTCTAAAATGATCCGGCTCAGTGGACGTTGCTAAATTGAATACTGTTGAATCATTAAATATTGTAACAGAAATATATATTTTTGATTGTAATAACTTGTATGTTGGGTGGCCCCGGTGGCATAGTGGTTAGCACGTATACCTTACAGCAAGAAGACCTTGGTTCGATTCACGGGCTCGGGCGTTTCTGTGTGGAGTTGGCATGTTCTCCCTGTGCTTGTGTGGGTTTCCTCCAGGTACTTCGGTTTCCTTCCACAGTTCAAAGACATGCACATTAGGCTAATTGGCGAGCTGTTCAGAGTGTATCCTGCCTTCACCCAGTGTCGGCTGTGATAGGCTACAGCCTTCCTGCAGTTCTAAGAGGATAAAGCAGCTTGGCAAATGAGTGAGTGAGTGAACCTACCTGATTTGACATGCAGACTCTGGTTCCGAGGTTCTAGTACTCTTGGCATGGTCACTGGCTCTGTGATACATACAGAACATCCAAGCTCAGATTATGTACCATTAAGTTAAGGGTGTGATTCAAGTTTCACACAGAATGACACATTTAGAGTTGCCTGTTTTTCCTGATGACTGTATTTTATCCTGTTTTTCTTGAATATGTTGTTGGCATACACCCAGACATGATCCCAGGTGAAGTGGGAATGCCGGGCCTTTCCAGAATCAATGTTTACGCATATAGGTGATGTGTGGTCTGTTCTGGATTCCCAATGCACCTCTGGCCTCATCTGAACAAGCAGAAGTGTACTGTGTGTGTCAGTGAGTATTCAAAGGAGTGCACATTACACATGACTCATGGTGTAACCAGACCACAGTCCACCCAATCCTGATTCAATACAGTGCTTTAGGAAATGCACGTTTGGTGAACATGAGGTGTATACACGGGATGTACACCAGTATCCACTGCTGCTCATTATGCTCAAATTTGGGTCACATCACCCATCCACTTATTCTAGGATTTGTCCAGAGTTTTAGGTGTTATTAACGCACATATTTTTGTGGATTGGTGTGGCTCGGTGAGATTTTAGTGTAGCATGTTGGCTGGAGAGGCAGTTCCAGGGACATCTGTGTTAGCTTCATGCCAGGGGAATACCGGAGGCCCTCTTCCTATTTCTTGCATTTCCCTTGGGGATCAGAGCAGTCATGGGCCAGTGATGAGACTCTGAGACACAAGTTTGACCAAATGAGAGAGTGAACGATGGTCAAAATCTCCAACCAAATGTTGTCTCCTGCCTGTACTTTTCTCTTATTAACATTAGGTTATATCAAATGATGCAGGACAGGTTAATTTGGTATTCCATTTGTTGAAGAAATCACCTTTATTAAGGAAGTCAGGCCTGTGTAGTAAGTGGTTAGGGTTCTGGGCTCATGATTGAGAGGTTGTGGGTTCGAATCCCCTTTAGACCCCCACTGTGCTAAGACCCCGGGGAAAGATCTTAACCACATGTGTGCCTCTGTCCACCCAGCAGAACAAATGGGTACCAATAAAATACTGGGAAGGTAACCTGCGGTTGACTAGCGTCTCATCCAGGAGGAGTTGAACTCCTAGTCAAGTCATGCTAAGGACACCTGGGAAAAGCTGTGGCTTGGGTGTAAAAAAACAACAGACTTACCTTACTTTGTTAAAGAAGGTGAAATCTTTGTATGTTTAAAAATGCAAAAGAAATCACTGAGAAATATTCATCATGTCACATGACTGTAGCCATTAACCCACCTTCCTTTATCACTATGAGCTGAAAGGTCTCAGATGCTGTGTAGTTTTTGTCTTCATATCTATAGATGACCAGACAGGTGTAGTTGCCTTTGTTGCTCATGGAAACATTGGAAAGGGTTAATTCACTGCCTTGTATCCCTGTAGGCTTGCACTCCTGTGAAAAAAGCATTTACAGGAAATTAGCACCGGTGTCTTTTGTAATATTTTATATGTCTTTATTTTCATTCTCCTGGAGCATCTATGTGGTTTACGCTCTTTGGTCTCTTGATTTCTGTTAATATGATAAAGCTGTCCATGTGAGATGAGTCTTATTTATTCTCAATTCTCTAAGGAACGGAAGGTAACATATGGTACGTTTAGGCAGCTGGACTTGTATTATATGAGGAAAGAGAGGACAATCAATGGGGTGAGGGGGTGGGACAGCGGGACAGCAGGCTTGGAGAGGAATGAATTAACCTCAGATATATTTGATCAACGCATTCTAGTTTTTTCTCCCCTTTTCAATGTGTGCAGTGAATTTAAGTCATAAGTCAGTGCCAAAAGTCATATACTGTATGTATGTAAAAAAATCAACAATGAAATTAAACATTTCAACATAGAATTAAGGGCGGCATGGTGGCTTATTTGTCAGCACAACCACCTTACAACAACCAGATCCTGGGTTCAAGTCCCAGCCTTGGGTGTTTCTGTGTGGAGTTTGGACGTTCTCCCCGTGCCTGTGCGGGTTTCCTCTGGGTACTCCAGTCTCCTCCCACAGTCAAAAGACATGCACATTAGGCTAAGTGGCTGTTCCAAATTGTCCCTAGGTGTGAGTGTGAGTGTGAATGATTGTGTGTTTGGCCCTGCAATGGTTTGGTGAGATGTTTAGGGTGTACCCTGCCTTCACCCAGTGTTGACTGAGATAGGCTCCAGCCTCCCCTCCACCCTACTTAGAATAAGTGATTCGAATAAATGAGTGTAACTGATCGTCTGATATGATTGTATTATCTTATTTCTCTGACATAAATGCAATAAATGTTATCATGCCTGACCTTCCACCACTGCACTTGCAATCTCTGCCCCAGAAGTGGAAAGTCTTCCTGAGTACACGAAAGGGTGATTTTCATTTCCTCCTGTACTAGGCTTATATCACTGGAACTTGGACAAGGTCCCACCTCAACCGACAGGAACACTTGCGATTGCTTGCTGAAACTTGAGTTGGTGCTGTTGAACAGATCTTCCACAGTAAATTTTGCAAAGTTTATCCAATTTTAAATCATGCAGTTCTCTCAGTTCAGTTTCATCAGGTGAGGTCCACTTGAAGTGGGTAGGCTATCATGGATCTGCATCTTAAGGCTATTAATATTAGCAAGTTCTGTTGCCGCAAACTGTACTATAACATTAACTGCTGACTGTCATTACTAAACTATTATTCAAGCTAGGGTTTTTTTCTCTTGCTTCTACAACATATAATAAAATCATGGCATGGTCACTACTAAATTACTAAATCAGTAAACCAGGCTTCATTTTATAATCCAGTCGTTCTATTCTTATCTTAACATGGATTTCGGGTTATAAATTCAGCAGCTAAAAATTTCATTTGACTTCTTCAAATTTTTTCATGAGAACAAGTTGGTATATGGCCCTGCGATGGCCTGGCGAGCTGTCCAGGGTGTACTCTGCCCTCGGCCAGAGTCGCCTGAGATGGGCGCCAGCCTCCCTGCGACCCTAATTAGGATTAAGCGGTTCAGAAAATGAATGAATGAATGATGAATTGGTATATGCATGACGTTTTAATAAATCTATCCAGCAAATCCAATTTCATTCATTCATTCATCTTCTGAACCGCTTATTCCTACTTAGGGTCGCGGGGAGGCTGGCGCCCATCTCAGCCGTCTCTGGGCGAGGGCAGGGTACACCCTGGACAGCTCGCCAGGCCATCGCAGAAAATTAAGTAGGTCAGAAAGCAAGCATAGGTGACACAGCCCTATGCCGAAACCCGGGATCGACCCAGGGACCTTCAGATCTTCAGTCGAACGCTCTCCAAGCTGAGCTATTTCGGCGCAAATCCAATTTATGAATTAAATTATTAATCTTTGTCATGATTATCTAACAAAAATCAAGCAATAGCTACAGTTCAGTGCGGCAAAAGAGACTATGCTCAAACAAGGGAAGTGGCAGATGTTAATTAGATTTATTATTATTTAGGATCAGTTTTTCTCCCCTAATTTTAGTCGTGTCCAATTCCTGCCTTTCAAGTGTTGCCTTCCTATCACATACAAGCACCACCCACAAGGGAGTGGTTTAAGCATGCAAATGCCCCCTCGATGACAAGTGATGCTGCCCCAGCCTCTTTACAAACTACTGCGTTGCTTAAGTTTATCAAAACACTGCCATGGTGATTATGCACTGTAATCCAGGTTAAAGGCGGACCAACAAAATATTAGTGTATGACCTTTCTTGGCTGGGGAGCGTAAATTGTTAAATCAACAGAAAGCGTTTTATTTAGGTGTTACACTTAGGATGGCTACAGGGAAATGGGTTCAAATTAATGAATTCCCTTACCTTTGGCAAATATAAAGGCCGCCGTCTGATGATGTAGTGTTTAAAATCCACAATAATTGACCTTGCATTTTAATACGAGCACTTGCCTCTAAAGTGTGATTATGTTTAGTCCATGTAAACGTTGAATTTTCATCATCCGGGTCAGATTCACAAAAAAGAATAGTGGTATGACCTTCAACAGTGAATGTTTGCATCTGGCTATCTGTGGAAGAAATTAAATAAATGCATTCATCCTGATTCTTCTTCTTATTATTGCAAGTTTTATTTTTCTTAAATAATACTATTACTGTTTCTGATATCTGAAACATTTATTCATTAATTCACTCTGAGAAAACAAGGAACTTAGTTTCTAGTTTGGTTTCCATATAAATGGAAACTTTGGAAAGAGGAGGGAGAGAAGGAATTCCCCTGAATTCCCCTTCCTGGGTGTAGTGTACTGTTACTGTTTTGTTTGGACTACTCTCCAAGTGACCATGTGATTTACATTGGCATTTGCTTTTGTTCTGATTCAGGTCTTGTTCCAACCTGTTACTGGTGTATATCCAGTTGATGCTCTTTACTATATCAGTCTGAGCTTTAGTTTGCATGAATGTGCCTCTGATAGGAACTTCAGTGCAGGATGAAGAGATCTGTACTGCTTTGTGCTACAGTGATCAAAGCTCTATATGATAACAGCGTCCAAATCTACCAGTATGTCGCAAGCATGAAGAGGAAATTGAGACCGTTTTCAAGTATAGCTGGTTGAGGTATACTGATCACACCCCCAACAGGGATATAAAAAGGGTGCTCTTCTGTGGTATGGGATCATGGGAATTGTAGTCTATAAGCTCGGGGGTTTCTACCACAGTCTTAAATATAATAATATAATAGTACTCGCTTTATTTAAATGATAAATGATTAACCATTGATATTAATGTTAAAATTAATAATTGAAATTGTTTTCAACAAATTAAAAATGCATTGTCAAAAAATGGGATTGCTAAATCCTCACTTACTTACTAATTGCCAAACCACTTAACCCTACCAGGGTCGCAGGGAGGATGGAGCCTATCTCAGCCGACACTGGGCAAAACCAGGTTACACCCTGAACAGCTCACCAGCACATTGCAGAGCCAACATACGCATTCTTTTACACTCACACTTACACCTAAGGGCAATGTGAAACAGCCTAATGTCTTTGGACTGTAAGTACGCAGAGAAAACCCACACAAGCATGGGGAGAACATGCAAACTCCACAAAGAAACACCTGAGCTCGGAATCCAAACCAGAAAATTAAGTTAAAATTTTAAAGCTTTTTAAATCTGTTTGGTGAGCTGTTTAGGGTGTACCCCATCTTCCAGTGTTGGCTGAGATAGGCTCCAACCTCCCCATGACCCTAGTAAGAATAAGTGATTTGGCAAATAAGAAAGTGAATGTATCTCTATCTCTTTCTAATTTATTAAATTCCAGTATAGCCAGCTGCCCAGATTGAATATAGCATTCCAGCATTATTGTTATTATTATTATTATTATTATTATTATTATTATTATTATTATTATTATTATTATTATTATTATTATTTATAATTCATTTATTCATTCATTTTCTGAACTGCTTTATCCTAATTAGCGTCACAGGGAGGCTGGCGCTATTATTTTTATTAATATTATTACTACTACTATTACTACTAGTACTACTGTTAGGCCAACAACAACAACCATCATCATTATCATCATCATCACAATCACAACAATCATAATATGATTACACACAAAAAACCAAGGGATGTGAAATCCTCTTACCTGTGCATTCGAAATCTGACACAGAAAAGCTCCAGAAGAGAAAGCTAACAAAAATGAAGACACCAGTCATTTTCCCGTGTAGTGGAAAAGAAACTGTAAAATAATGT
This sequence comes from Neosilurus hyrtlii, assembly GCA_028564935.1. Taxonomy (NCBI): domain Eukaryota; kingdom Metazoa; phylum Chordata; class Actinopteri; order Siluriformes; family Plotosidae; genus Neosilurus; species Neosilurus hyrtlii. Next base: position 5,883,716 of record JAOUQZ010000026.1, read on the forward strand.
AATGCCAGTAATGTAACAGCAGCCATGTACAGCGGTAATGATGTACAAATGAGGAATTGACAGTAAGACTGATAAAAAAAAAAAGTGTATATTTACTTCTCTTTCAGTTTCAATTTGATGCACACCAACAGACTCCCATTAACAGCTTGATGGTCATGAAGGGAAAAAATGCAGAAACAAAGGGGAAAAAATTGAAACGATAGCAGAACCCTGGGAGTTTTATCAGTGGCATTTCCCTGGCATTACACTTCAATATTCAAAGGAAAGTAGGAAGTAGGTGATTTTGTGAAAAAGTAACCTCAACAAGCTACTTGATCATCATAGCATTCATATCTCCAAACATATTACACATTTCAGATTGTTGAGTGCAAGTAAAATCAGTGTAGTCTATAGAAGGGCATAAAACAAAACCCACAATAATAATAATAATAATAATAATAATAATAATAATAATAATAATAATAAAACTACAATAATGTTAATCACCTATCTTTGTTTTGGTGGCTCAGTGGTTAAGTTACACATCAGAAGATTGCGTTTCAAGGCGGTAAGGTGGCGTAGTGGTTATAATGTTCACTTCACACAGGTTCACCCCAAGATGGTCCTGGGTTTGAGTTCTGGGCTCGGCTCTGGTGTTTCTGTGTAGAGTTTGCATGTTCTCCCCATGCTTGCTTGGGGTTGCTCTGGGTACTCCTGTTTTCTCCAACAATCCAAAGACATGCACATTAGGCTACCTGGCTGCTCCAAATTGCCCCTAGGTGTGAGTGTTGGGCTGTGTCTTGGACCTGTGATGGACTGGCAAGCTGTGTAGGGTGTACCTCATGCGAGCTTCCCCGCAACCCAAATAGGATTAAGTGGTTTGGCATATAAGTGAATGAATCAATGAATCAATGAAGATGGTTGGGTTCAGTAACAAAATCCTTCAGCTCAGTTATATCCTACACTGAAAAACAAAACAAAACTGGATGTCCTCTTTTATATTGTTCTGTAATTACTGTATGATTTACAGTTCTTTACTGTAATTTCTTCAGCACTCATTAAAAATTTTACAGCATTTTCTTTTTTCCCCCTATACACTGCATTCAAATTGAGACTCACGTTGCTGTTATCATAACTTCACTAGATTTTGGAGCTTGGCTGTGAGGATTTGTGGTCATTCACCTACAAGAGTCTTACTGAGATTGGATATTGATTCTGGGTCACGGAGGTCTTGGGCGCACTTGTCGTTCCAGTTTATTCCAATAAGCATTCAGTGGGGTTGAGGTCAGGGGTCTGTGAAAGCCACTTCAATCTTTGCAAATCATGTCTTCATACACTAGAATTTATGTACAGGGCCATTCTGATGCTGGAACAGCTTTGCTTAACAGGGAAACTGTAATCCTATAATACACAAAGATATTCTAGACAACTGAGTGTTTTAACTGTGGGGCACTAGCTTGGGGAAGAGCCACAGATGGGTGTGATGTTCGAGTTACTACATGCTTTTAGCAATAAAATTCACATTGAACTTATTTGTTTGACACTTTTGGACTGGATACAATTGAACAGTTTAGGGATTAAAGGCTTTGCTTTAGGCCCAACAGTGGCTGGAATTTGAACTGCAGATCTTCCGATCAGTAACATAAAGTATATAAACATCATAATAGGTGGATAGGAAACTCTATATTACTCCCAGGTGTGCCTATGTTAAGCGTAGTGCTCTGAGATGAAGTGCTCTCTAATCCAAGTTGTTTTTTCCTAGTATTTCTAGCACAAACCCCTTTACTCTGAGAAGGATAATGCACAGAGATGACAGGTAACAAAAGAAGGCCTGTTACTCTGCTCGCACACACTCACACAAAATGTATTTGGATGTACTGAATAGATGTACACACATGCTGCAGCTCACAAATTTAGCCAAGGTTATAATTTTAATGCACTAGGTGGCACCAGAGATATGTTATCGCCATTTTCAGTCCTATTCCCTTTTTTAATTTATTTATTTATTTATTTTTTTTTTTAACGATATTGTTTCCAGCTATATTGTTTTGGTCCTTAAGACCACGCTGTCCTCATATACCTCTCATTTTCTCACAACTACAGTGTTTTTATGTCCTGGGTATTACTCTTCTGCAAAACCTCTTCCTGTATGAAGACGTTGGTCAAGTTCAGTGTTTATCAGGTGAAAAAGATTAGAAGTGGTGTGGAGAAATTACAAGACACACAGCATTACAGTTTGGGTCCTAGAAGATTAAATGAAATGTATATAAGTACAGGGACATTGTAGTATTGACTATTACCAATGTTAGCGCCAAACTATAAATTTCATCTGTGTACACCTTACCTTTGATTATCATTAATTTTCTGAACCACTTAATCCTAATTATGGTCGCCGGGAGGCTGGTGCCCATCTCAGCCGACTCTGGGCAAGGGCAGAGTACACCCTGGACAGCTTGCCAGGCCATCGCAGGGCAGATACCTTTGATTTTCAGTAATAAAATTGTGGTGGCTCAAGTGGTTAAGGCTCTTGGTTACTGACTGTAGGGGTCCAAGCTTCAATACCAGCAATCTGCCTCTGTTGGGATCTTGAGCAAGGCCCTTAACCCTCAACTGCTCAGATGTATAATCAGAATCAGTTTAATCTGGACAAGTTTATGTACACAAACATGGAAATTTACTCCGGTATAACAGTTAAGTAGGCTTATACTAGAGTTCAACCCAATAAAGATAAATATGAAGTGAGAAATAAACTGTAAGGAAATATGTGCAAAAAAGGGAAAAAGTGACAAAATAAACTGTCATTGACATTGAGTCCAAACCAGTGTTTGTGATGTAGAGTACTGAACAAACATATGTGCATGACGGGTTAATGAATAAAAAAGAAAAAAGACACGTAAGTCACTCTAGATAAGAGTGTACCCATGGATGTGGGGGCAGCTGTGGTATAATGGTTAGAGAAGGCTTTGGGACCAAAAAGTTGCTGGTTCAATTCCCAAACCAGCAGGAAAAGTGTGTGGCAGTAGGGGAGTGAACTGCACCTTCCCTTCCGCTATCTTGATGGCTGAAGTGCCCTTGAGCAAGGTACCTAACCCCAAACTGCTCTCCAGGGGCTGCAGAGTGTGGCAGTCCACTGCTCCGAGTGTGTGTGCTCACTTTGGATGGGTTAAATGCAGAGGTAATAATTTCCCTTGCCGGATTAATAAAGTATAATAAAAAAATTTTTAAAAATGCCATAATTAGAAAAATTGCTTGTGTACTGCTTTTCAAACAGTGAGAATTAATTAAGGATTAAATAGAGAGGAGTATCTCCAGAGCATTAATCAATATTACCAAGTTACTGATGAATGTTCTGTATGTACAATTACAAGTTCAACATGTAAATCTGTAGCAGTTTATTCAGATGAAAGACCTTGCAGATAATGTAAACAATAATTACTGATCTCACATGCTTTTAATGGCACTTTATTCTTATAGTGTCCACTGAAGTAAATCACTGTAGTAATCAGTGGGTAAACTGTTGTGTCTAACTTCAAGATAATTACTGTACATGCATATGCAATGACATTAAATTCCTATTTGCAGTTGGCAAAACTTATCCTCCAATTTAAGTCTAATTCCATTAATTAAAAAATATTTTATGAACATAATTTAGATGGTGGGGTTTAATATGAACATATGAGATGTAAAAGTGACTCAGAGGTACAGATGTAGTTCATCTCGGTATTCAGTGCATTTGCGTGTACTGAAAGCTCTGCTACAGTTTGTCTCGTTTGCCACTTTTCTCACTTTTGGCACTAGAATTCCAACCATAATAGATGCCACTACTACATGTAGCAGCTCAGTGAATGTCTGTCACTACTACAGCCATAAAACGAAAAAGAATCTTTCCCACAATGAATAGGACATGACAGGTTGGTGTATTAATGAAATAATTTACATTGAACACTTATGATAATTGTAGATAATGACAAATTAGGATTGTGGGGATTATTTAGAAGTGCATTATGAATGCAAATGATTTAGAAGTGCACATTTTCCTATTAATTGGAACCTGTAATAAAATGATAATAAGACCGAATGATAATGTGTCGCATTTTCGCTCATCAAGAATAATTATTTCAAAATACTCACAACATTTTGCCTATTCTGTTTTTTATGTGTGTGTCTAAACCAGTTGAATTTATGCATAGGTAGAAGGTTTAGAATTATGTAACTACAAAGGAACAACTTTGGGATAACATACAAATATAACATCATAATATATTACTTTAGTGAAGTTTTGGCTGCACGGTGGTGTAGTGGTTAGCATGTCCATCTCACAGCAAGAAGGTCCTGGGTTCGAGTTTTGGGCTCTGGTGTTTCTGTGTGGAGTTGGCATGTTCACCCTGTGCTTGCATGGGTTTCCTCTAGGTACTCCGAGTTCCTCCCACAGTCCAAACACATGCACATTAGGCATATTGGTTGTTCCAAACTGCCCCTAGGTTTGAGTTTGTGTGTGTGTTGGCCCTGCGATGGTCTGGTGAGCTGTTCATGGCATACCCCCCTGGCTCACTGTCAGCTGAGATTGGCTCCAGCCTCCCCGCGACCCTAACAGGATTTGTGCGACCTGGCAAATGAGTAAGTGTGAGTAGTGTAGTTTTCCAGTACATTGTAAACCACCTTGAGCAGTGTTTCAGTCTTTTAAACATGTACTGGAATAAATAAAAAAAAAGATTTTAAGTGTTTTCGCTTTCATTTTTGAAAGGATGGCAATTCTGCACATCTTGCATAGTCTGTATTTACAAAAATGTATTCTGTCAATTGTCTTTGTGCACTTCGAACGTGTTTACATTATTAAATATTCATAGATTCAAAGGTCTTGTCACTCCAGGCAAGAGATTTCCTTTTGGCAAGTTCCATCCATGGTGGTTGGGTGTTGTCAGATGGAGATTGTTCTGTTTGGGTGTTACTTTTGGCTCCAAGTTTTGCTTGTCCCTGCGGTATTAGAGGGAAAGAAAATGTAAGCATATACAAAAATGTAATTATACCAATATGACTAGTATGATAAGTAAATAGGGTGTTACTCTAATATTTTGCTGGACAACCTTTAGCCTTACAGCACATATTCACCATAGCATTGTTTCGACCAACTTAAGCATCATCACAACATTTATTTCCATCCCGCTTGGGTTCATTATTCACCGACATCTTGAATTGCTGACGGGAAAACTGAACCACTCCATAAAGTCTTCTCCAGCACATCCCAGCACAAAAACTTTCAACAGGGTTAAGGCCAGGACTCTGTGATTCCAGTTCATGAGTGAAAATGATGCCTCATGACCATCATCTATTCATTTATTTGACGAAACTCTTAATCTTATAAGGGTCACAGGGAGGCTGGAACCTATCTTAGCCATCGTGGATAAACGCGGGACACACCTTGAATAGCTCACCAGTCCATTGCGGGGACAATACACACACAATTATATTCACACTTAAACCTAGGGGCAATTTGGAACAGCCTATTAATCTAATGTGCATGTGTTTGGACTGTGGGAGGAAACCGGAGTACCTGGCAAGCCTGGAAACCATGCAAGCACAGGGAGAATATGCAAACTCAACACAGATAAACCCTCGCTGGGCCTGGAAATCAAACCCAGGACCTTCTTTCTGTGGAGGTAGACATGCTAATCAATATATTTGGCCAGGCAGTGTATATGCAATAACAAAAATACACATAGAGTATAGGCAGTATATACATACAGTATAAGCTTAAATTTAATAAGTATTGCTAATAAAAATAGCTTAAAAATTCTATGACATTCAGTGGCGTCTGGTAAAAGTTTTATTTATTGTTTCTAAAGATGGTGGCAGGGTGACATAGTGGTTTTCATGTCCCCCTCACAGCAAGAAGATCCTGGGTTCGAGTCCTGGGCTTGGTAAGGGCATTCTTGTGCTTGCATAAGTATCCCCTGTGTACTCTGGTTTCCTCCCACAGTTGAAAGGTATGTTAATTGGCCACTGTGGGTGTGAATGCTGGTGTGTGTATTGGCACTGTGATTGTCTGGCGAGTATCAGGTTCAGGGCTTACCCTGCCTTCCACCAGAGACGGCTGACCCTAGTAAGACTAAGCAGGATTAAGCGGTCGGGCATATAAGTGAGTGAATGAGTTCGCAAAGATAATTTGAAAAAGATGTACATTTGGATAATGATATACAGTAATACCTTTTAGAAACTTGGAGGTGAAACAACAAGGAAAGGGTTAATATAGTGCAGTGAATAATATATCCAATTTTATTTTAACTTGCTTAGTTTGTTTTTCTTCAACATAGCATACACTAAAACTTAAAGAGAGTTAAGGAGACATTGTGACACGGCATTTATGTACCTGTTTGCATGCATGCTTGAGCTCATGCTTCTGTCATAATTTTTAAAAATATAAAAAATACATTTTTGACTTATGTTCCCATGTAGCATATACTTAAACAATTATTCCTCTCGGGCTTTGTGGATTTCATCATATCCACTTCATCTTTGGTGAACACTGTCTCAATACATTGACTACTGACTACTGCCAAGTAGTGGGATGTATTAGGCTAATCAGAATCATAACATCATAATCATTCTCGAAGTTGATGTATTGGAAGCAGGAAAAATTAGCAAGTATAAGGATCTGAGTGACTTTAACAAGAGCCACAATGTGTTGGGTAAATGACTGGGTCTATTAATCTCCTGTCCTGAACTGTTCCTGGTATGCAGTAATAAATACCTACCAAAGGTCGTCAGAGAAATGAAAATCAGAGAACTGGCAAGAATGTCATCGGGGTTAGCACATTTGGACCTACTAGAGCAAAAATACAGAAACTGTTCATTCTGGCTATGATAAAAAGGTGTCAGGGAACCCAATAGATTGCCATTTGCTATGTATGGGGCTGCCTTGCTTCAGGCCGGTCAGATAGTTTGATGTTATGGCTGATTTGATTCCCAAGAGTGCAATACTTTTTTTTATGTGCGATACTTGTTTCTTATGTGAAATATTGAGGAGGCTCTGAGTTCAAGAATTTCAATGCCGGTAATGATGTTCAATTGTTACTTGTACATGACAATAAAACTTGCAATTTGAAACAACGTAAGTACCATTTTTTTTCTTCTACCTCACCTTAAAATCCAATAATTCATCTCTGTGCTTAGACTGGCTCACAGAACTTTTTTCTTCTCTCTGATTAGACATGGCCCATCTGTCCATTGCCCTTGGAGCTGCTTTGGTTTGGATTTGCGGCGATGATCGGCTGACTGGTTGGGGTTTGGTGGTGATTGGTACTTGTGGTCTGTGCTGCAGGGATGGCTTTAGACATTGTTGAGTGGAGGGGGATTGAGGTATAGATAAAGATGTTGAATTTGGTGGTGGAGTTTGCTGAGTCAACAGTTTATTGGATGGTGATTGCTGGACTCTATTCTTTTCTCGGGTAAGACTCCTCCATGCTGGTTCCGGCCTGCTGTCTGTTTCGTTACCTAGTAAATGAAAACTTATTAGGTCCTCAATTTTCCAGAAAGGCAAAGTAAACAATATTTGCCACAAATGATTGTACAATCACTGTACATCGACCCTTAATAATCAAAATCAAATCTGATAAATAAAACAAGCATGCACAGGCTCCACCATCAGTTTCCTTATTTCTTTATGAGTGGTTGAAGTGTGTGTAAACTTGAGTGCTATAGATCATAACTGCACATGCATTTACAATGCATAGACAATATATACAATAGATTAAATTATAGATAATACGATTTAATGGTAACATGTAGGACCATTTTATTTATGAACATTGGTCAGCTCATTTCTACCTAACTCTGATGAATAAGGTGTATGTAGTACATGGGAATGGCACCACCTGATTGGTCCACTATCCTGATTACGTAACTATTTTGAATAGTTATTGCTTTATTCCAAATGGTAGACACTCACATTTAGTCACTGTCACTTGGAGCATGCAGTGTAATCACTTCACACTTAAATTAAACCATAATATATAGGGTTAGGCACTGCCTAAAAGTGGAGCTAGCCTGGGTTTGCTTTTCACCATCTTTCCTTTCACTTACTGATTTCTGCTTTCATTTGTGTCACCTGTCTTGTTAGTTTAATTACCCGTTTAACGAGTTGATGTTCTGTCAAGCTTCTGATTTCGGTGTTTGTTCCATGAACTTTTATATACTGCAAGTTTGCCTGCCTACCTGAGTAAGACCGTGTGTTGTTTATTCTGTGCAAATCTGAGTGGTGGTGTATGAGCCTTTATTTTTTTGGATTTCAGTTTCATTAGTAATAATAAATCGTAATTTTTTTAATTGCTGCATGTCGTCATGCAAGTCAGCAATACGTAATGGCCAATCAGCGTCAACTTAGTAACGTGGCAGCCTTATTGGTTTTTCCTGTGATAGGCATGTACGTACACCGGACAGACTCGAGACAACCCTCCAACCATATTCCATGACTATGGTTTCAGGCTGGGAGCTCCACTAAAATTCTCATTTCAGTTTGCATTTCTTGTGTTTCTCATAGTATATAGTAAAAAACGTTTACACAGTGCAGTTTAGTTTTGTGTTTATGTTTGTAGGTTAAACCGAGCAGAACTAACGCCATTAGCTAGACATATCTATTTGCCTGCTCAAATCATAGATCTGCCTCAGTGTCATGTTTAACATATGTAAATGTAAACTATAAAAATCTCATTGTTTGTTTACTTTTCATTGTTTCTGTGTTTTATGTACCAAAACCCTCAGACAGTTACAGAAACACCTGCTTGCATGTGTACTGAAGTTCAACTGTGTCCATGTTGTGTCATGTTCAGCAACATCCACCTCGCCTTCGATACATAGTTGGTAATTATTATGTTATTGTATAACTGCAGAGTCCATACACAGTAAAAGTTTCTCTTTGAAGAATACCAGAATGTACCTTTGTCTAAAGTTGGGTCTTGCTGTGTATCCAACCTCTGTGGTGCAGGATTTGTCCGAACATTTGCTTTCTTGTCATTACTGAGTACCTCCACATCATTGGGAACTGGTAGAATATGCTTGTTCTCCAGACTACGTGGTTTAAAGTCTGTCTGTGATTTGGGCACCTCAGAGCGATACTTTAGGCATAAAGATGTGCTTCGCAGTTTAATCCCAAAAAGACCTCTGTCCTGCTCATCTTCCTCACTTTTCAGATTTTCAGTGTTTTGTGAGCACCCTTCAGACTTCTCCTGACTGTCACCTAATCCTGCCTTGGAAACATTTTGTCCTTTTACTTCCTTCAACAAACTGCTCATTCTATCTGGAGCTGAGAGAGTACCTCTACAATCCTCAGTGGGTTTTATGTTTTCCACTGTTTCTATTTGTACTACTGGGATCTGAGTGTAGATCTGTCCCTTCCGTGTAGAGCTTTCTTCATTCTGCGTAGCCACATTCTCATCATCTGGCTTGGTGCGATATCTTGTAGACGCAACGTTAAAACGAAATGAGCTGGGTTTTTGTTGTTTATCATCTTCCTTAAACAATTCAGCTAGGAATGAAATAGGCGCTGTCTTCTTTTCCGCCTCAACAGGTTTTGCACTTGATATTTTAGAGTGGGCGTTATTTATGTTCGATAAATCTGGCTTTCTGATGCGTGGTACAGGAACAGGGTGAGGCCTAGGTATGGTTTCTACAGGTTTAGAAACATCCGCATCTGTGGTTGTTTTCAAAGACTCCATTTGATTCGCTTTAAAATCATCATCACGTCTTTCTTTCTTAACACTGTAATCCCTTGCTATATCTACCGGACAAATGGACAGAGGTACTAAAGAAGCACTGGCCTGATGCTCATCATTAACATTCATCTTATTTGTGTATTGGTTTTCATTCATATTGGTGAGGTTGGAGGCATACAGGGCTGAAATCTCATCAGAGGATGCATGTGAAGCGGTGTTGGTTCTGCGGTCATGTTGAAACGGCTCTGTGGTGATGTTATCGCCGGTTGATGTTTGCTCTTCGTTTAAGCATGCAGTGAAGGGAAGTGAGACCGATTCCGCAGCTTGAGCAGAATCTTCGTAGTAATGGTGTGTGATATGAATAGGTGGAACACTTTGCTGTGTCTCTTCCTTCTCAGAAAGTGGCTGATCTAGGCTGTTCATGCTGCTGGTTCGAGGATGGTTCAGATTCTGGGAAAAGTTCTGGTCCAAAAATGGACGACAGGCAAACAGTTAAAAACATTCAATAGTGACTGATTGAAAAAAAAAAGCTTAACTTGTGGCTCTATTTTAAAACCTGTATTGCACTTCATCACTTACAGGTGGCCTTTTCCCTTTGGTGCTCGCTCTTTGATTCCTGGGCTTGATGGACATGCGATGACGAGCGGCTGAATTGTCTAAGATTGGAACATACTGGGCGGGGCTTGTGAAATCCACACTAATGGAGGGTGTTCCTGCTGGCGACATTTTGGGGACTGGAGGAAGGGGTCTTGATAAGAGTGAGAAACCACCCTGAGGTTCAAGAAAAAATATGCTAATCAGGTATGCGCACAGTGTGACAATGAAACCCTCCCACCATCACCAGAGCACAGTACCGTATTTCAGTATTATTTTGTCGTTACCTGCTCTTCCTCTTCACTTCCTGTTCCTGCTAAACTTAATAAGCTAAGATAGCTTTTAGCCTTGGGATACTGTAAGGGACCGAAAAACAAACAAACAAACAGACAAGCAAAAAATTTATTTCTCTTATAATGAAGGCACCTTCAAAAATAATATCACATTGAGTCATTTCAATCTTAGAGGCTCCTCTTTGCATGGCTACCTCTTGGTAGGACATTTCGGGAGGACTACAAGGTAAACCGTCATCTTCAGAAGTTGCCCCGGAGTCTTCGGCTGGCTTTCCAAAAATCAACATTGGAGGGCTCAGTCGCATGTTCTGTTGCTGTAGCTTCAACTGTTCAGAGATAGAAACATTTAATATCCTTTTAAATGCAACATCCACTCAAGAAACCCTTAGCTTTATTGAACAGGCATAAATATGGGAGTAATAATTTTGGGGGTAGCCGTAGCCTAATATCTACATAATGGTAATGGTAATGATTTCCTCCACTTTCATGGATAAAGAGCTATTGAGCAAAGCACCTAACTGCTCTCCGGGTGCCCCCCTATGTGTGTGAACAGGTGCCCCCCTATGTGTGTGGCAGCCCACTGTTCCAAGTGTGTGCTCACTGTTTATGTGTGTGTGCTCACGCTGGATGGGATAAATGCAGAGGCAATCATTTCTCTTGCCAAATTAATAACAGTAAAAACAGTATAGCAAAAAAAAAAAAACCCAAAAAAACCCCCGTATAGCAAATAAATAAATAAGTAAATTAAAAAAGAGAAAAGATGAGAAGGTGGAGCTAAAAGTATTTCAGTTATTAATATGTGTGTATTGAATCAGAACTTTGATGGTGACGCTCTTACTTGCAGATCTTTAATCTTGCTGTGAACGTTCTCCTGTGATAGAACCCGTGTTGGTTGTGAGGGCTGATTCTGTTCAGCCAGGAAGATACTCTCATGAGACAATGCCCTGGAGCTTAACATCCCCTCTGGATAGCTGCAGCATCAGATTAAACAGACATTATAAAGATTATAGAGATTATAAAGATAAGAGTACAACAGTGTGCACATTCACATAAAAAAAAAAGAATCATAATACATGAATGAAAAGTCTAATCCTGGGTACACCTTCAACATATTTACATACGTGTACTCATCCTCTGAGTCATCCTCACTTCTCCCAGTCTCCTGTGCAGTAACATCACCAGTAGACTGGCTCTGCTTCATCCGTCCTTCAGTCTCCTTTTTCTTCAGACGCCCAAAAAGACGGCCTTTGAAGAGCTGGAACCTTGATTTTTTCCTTCCTGATAAGCACAGGTAATAGTTACTTATTCTGTGTTAGTGATGACACACACACACACTGCTCGAAAAAACTGAACAAAACAAAAAAAGTTACATCCTTATTTTGTTTGCCCATCTTTAATCACTATGACATCAGTTGGTCAGCTTTAATATAACAATAAAATCAAGTCAGCTGATGTCCTGAATGTACTTCACATCAGGTTATCACATCAATGGACTTTTTCTGGATTTCTTTTCCCTGATAGCACGGATGTAAAATTGGGGCTCAAATAGTGAAAGCGTGGTTCAGGAAACTGTTTTCTGAGTTCTCTCCCCTCAGCTGATGAAAGTTGGAGGTTTAACAGCTGATGAAAGTTGGAGGTCTCTCATGAAATTCACTTTGAAAATACACCATATTCAGGGAAAGAACTAAAACTCTAGAGAATTTGTCATGAATTTCTCACCTATTACAATATTATCACATCTGTTCTATAAGGATACAATAATGGTTAGAATCTTAAGGAAAAACTCAACAGAATATGGCAGCATTTTATGCAGTGAGCTGCGCCTTCGCTTCCTTCACATTCATGGTTGAAGGGCCTTTGAGCAAGGCACCTAACCCCTAACTGCTCTCTGGGCACCCCAGTGTGTGTGGCGGCCCACTGCTCCGAGTGTATGTGCTCACTGTTTACGTCTGTGTGCTCGCTCTGGATGGGTTAAATGCAGAGGCAATAATTTCTCTTGCGGGATACAGCATAGCAAAAATAGTAATAATAATAATAATAATAATAATAATAATAATAAAATGAAATAAAATTTGTGAAATTTAACATTTTTGATAAAATGGTAATACATTTTTTCTTTCTTACGTTAATTATAATATAACATAATTAAAATGAATATTCTCTCAAATAGGCCATTATTAAACTCACTAGAGTATATCAAATACTAATCAAAACTGAAATAGAACCCTGATGGTCAGAGTAATTTCCTGATCCAGTTACCACACACACCAAATTTCATGCTTGCATCACAAAATGAATGACTCCATTGATTTTTGACATTAAGCAGCTCCACTAAATTCTGGATGGAAATATATGTTGCTTAAGTTTGTTGAAACAATGCCATGGTGAATATATGCTGGAATCAAGGATTAAGGCTGTCCAACAACATATTAAAGTGTGCAACATTTTTTGGTTGAGAAGTTTAGGTTATTGAGATTCTGTCATAAATGAATAATACAGTTACTATAATAATAATAATGATGATAATAATAATAATAATAATATTAAATTTATTATAATAATGATTATAATAATAATAATTATTATTATAAAATTAATATAATAATGATAAAATAATAATAATAATAATATTAATAAAAATTATAATAATGATAATGATAATAAACCTGATATAACTGATATCACGCAAATTCTTGCAATATTTGTAACCCAGGATGTCTTTAAAAAAGAGAGAAATCTCTAACCTGTAACATCCTCTGCGTTCCCACTCACTTCTCCTGGGGTAGACTCCATCACTGTATCTGCTTATCTGCAATATAAGAAATAAGATATTACATGCTTAATCTATAGTAATGCCACAGTGATACCTTACTTTTGCATTTGTGGCATGACCTGAACAAGATATTCTTCATCTTCAGCACCTTGCTCTGTGCATGACACTAAGTTCAGTCTTCATCAAAATGAGCATCAAACCACATGTTCTCAACGACTGCTGTATTCTTAGCCTGTAGAATGGCGAGGAATCGCTGATGAACTTTAACCTGAACGATGACTAATGGGAAATTTCTTTATTCAATAAAATTTGAAGTCAAATTTGAGTCAGGCTTTAGGCAGTACAGAAATTCTCACTCACTCAATCAGCCCTCAAACCGTTTAATCCTATTCGGGTCACAGGGAGGCTGGAGCCTATCTCAGGGCGAAGGCGGGGTACACCCTGAACAGCTCGTACGTAAATAGTTTCATTTTAATAAACAGGTTTGGTTAAGGACCTCACACTGTACTTTATTTCCCCTGAACCTCAGTGCTTGATATGTAAGACACATTTGATCATGGTTGTATATGGAAAGCATTAATTTTGAACTGATGTATCATACAGTTTCCACACAGTAATATTATCTAGAAACTCAGGGCCTAATTTCAAAATTCAAATCGATGCAATACAGCTGTAATGATGTGCTGTAGCTCTATCTGTTATTGCTTCAGATATCTGGATCTATGTTCAGCTTTGTACCTGATAGGGGTGTGGTCTAGACAACAGGGTTATCGATATCTATATCTTTTCAAAGAGGCTTACAGAGGGTTTCAAAGAGGTGCTGGTTCAACGCACTACTGTCACGAGGCCAGGAGGCTGGCGGGAAGGATATGCAGATAAAAACTCATGTTTATTGAAAGTCCAAGGCAGACAAATCCAATAATACATTCCAAAACCCAAATTGAGACAACAAACAGGGGGTAGAGGACTACGGCTAACAGGTCATTGAGGGTAGATCCACAAACTAGGTAGAATTCAGACCAGCAGGATTCAGGTACTTAAACAAGACTAGAATAATACAAGAAGATACTCAACAGCTGGAAGACATTGCACAACTGGGAAGATAGGTAGAAAGGCTACAGATGTGAAAGAAAGTAATTTTCATTCCAGATATTCAGTACACATGCAAGCATTTATTAGTTTGGGTTTAATTTCCTTTTGACCTGAAAAATCTGGCTAAGGCTGCAGGTCTCATTCTAACTTGGCACAGCTATAATGAAATGTCTCCCCCTAGTGGACATTTGCTAAACATTTTGTAGTATGTTAAACAATAGAGATTTTTATGGCTTTTTCTGTCTTGTTTGCTCAAGTACAATATGTGAAGTATGAAAATGAATCAACTCACTCAGACATGAAGAGTGCCAATAAAATATTTTATATGAGATAAGAACTAGACCTAAAAACTCCCCCAAAAAACAGGAAGCCAGTGAACACATTTTAAAAGAAAAGTAATATCCATTCATTATCAGCCCACTTTGGGCAAAGGCAGGGTATACCCTGGACAGCTTGCCAGTTCATTGCAGGACTAACACACAACCATTCACACTCAAACTCACACCTAGTTGCAATTTAGTACAGCCAGTTACCTTAATGTGAATGTCTTTTCGACTGTTGGAGGCAACTGGAGTACCCAGAGGAAACCCACACAGAAACGCCCTCACTGAGGAGGACTAGTATGGGACCAGTTGAAAGATCCAGTGAGACGTTGTGCTTGCAGGGGTTTCACTTGGGTACTCTGGTTTCCTCTCACAGTCCAAAAATATGCACATTACTGTAGGATAATTGGTTGTTCCAAATTGCCCCTGCAGTAGATGTGAGTGAATGTAAATGGTTGTATGTGTGTTGGCCATGTGATGGAGTGGCGAGATGTTGCAGGTGTACCCCACTTTCACCCAGAGTCAGTTAAGACAACAGCAGCCTCCCCCGCGACCCTGGTCTGGTTACAGGTTTCAGCAAATAAATGAATTAATTAATAATTCGACTTAAATTTAAATAAAATTCAAATTTAAACTTATTAGCCCCTGCACAATAAATAAGAATTTTGCATTAAATTTTTTTGGCCTTTTCAAGTTTGTCATCAGCCTTCTGATGAAATCTACTATCTCCAATTTTTGGCCAAAATGAGATTATAAATGAAGATAACCCTTTGCATCTACTTGAAAAAGCTGGTGGCTTCATCTAGATGTTTTGGGGGTTAAATTCACACACACACACACACACACACACACACACACACACACACACACACACACACACACACACACATATTTATTTTCTAAGCCGCTTAATCCTAATTAGTGTTGTAGGGAGGCTGGTTCCTATCTCAGCCAAATCTGGGTAAAGGCAGGGTACACCCTGAACAGCTTGCCAGACCACTGCAGGGTCAACACACATACAACCATTCACACTAACTGTCACATCTAGGGGTGATTTGGATCAGTCAATTAGCCTACTGTGCATGTTTTTGGACTGTAGGAGGAAACCTGAAGTACCCGGAGGAAATACATGCAAGCATGGATCGAACATACAAACTCCACACAGCATGAAACAAATGAGTTTGTCACACAGAAAGGAAAATGTATTATTTTGATTAGTAGCAAATGTGCTTGGCTAATGGTTTTGTGGATCTGTCTGGTCAAAAATCACACTGGACTCTGGATTGAAGCTTTCAGGAACACAGGTTTCTGTGATGAAAGATTGTTTAACTGAGAGTGAGCCACCTGATGCGGGTGTGGAGTTGACTTTGGCCCGGGCTGAGACACACTGTACATTGTATGGATGACAAGACATTACTTTAAATTTCATGCGCTGTTCTACAGTTAAAGAGCACAGACTTTGCCCATATTCATTTACAGTATGCATTAGTCCCAGATGCACACAGCATGAAAAATGGGAGTGCATTTAGAAAAGGTTAAAGCTATTAACACAGACTGTGTACTTTAGTGTCCTCTCTATTGAGCTGACATGAAAGAGCCTCAAATGACTTTTCATCAGGAAACATTATCCCAAACTGGAGCTTGTCAAGCAGCCATTTATTGTGCTATATCTTTTCCCTATGTGTATACTCTACTGAATGAAGAAATGAACTCGGCTGTATCAGGTCTCCATAACAAGGTTCACTATTCTGCCTGTAACAGGTCACTTTGGGGTATTGTGTCAAGAAAGGAGAATGTAGCGCCATGGTACATAATAGGCTTTTTATTTACGTCAGAAATCCTAACCCTTACTCCACGTAGTTGCCTCCCAAGGTTCCTGTACGTCATTAAAGGTCATCCTTTCTACACTACACACTCTTTCTTTGTGTTTCAGTAGCATTCAGATTGTGAATGGTAAAGCAAGGCCAGGACAAATGGCACAATGACACACGGTGACCTGAATAACACAGAGATAAAAAGAAAGAAAAGCCACTTCTATACCTAAAAATCTCATAGGAGGTTGTTTATGTATTTATACATTTATATACATAGAGTTTTATTTATATGATGCAAACTTACTCGCAGAGTGACGTGAAGTCTCAGTGATCACTTCTTTCTTTCTGTTCAGGGGTTTCCTATATGTCCCTTGTTTGCCTCTGTCTCTCTGGGAAGAAGGCTGTTCCGACACGTACACTAACAACCACCGTCCGTTGCTATTACATCACTGACATCTGCAAACGAGAGAGAGGAGGGACAAAAGGTGCATGTGAGTTTGTTAGAGGGAAAGAACAAAGAGGTTGAGATCAAATTTAAAGAGCGGGCTTGCGCCTCTTAGGAGCATCAGTGAAAAAATCATAGTTTCCTTTTGTTTTGTTTTTTGTTTGTTCTTTCAACCAGAGAATAATATATTTCCTAGCTTTGCATTTTTCCTTTTTAAATTCAACGGAATGCACTTCAAATCCTGGACAAACTCAGACATCCTGATTATATTATTTTTTAGCACATCATTTTGCAATCAATCTCCGTGTGTGATTTCTCCCCCACTTTTTTTTAAAAACTCAGTCACCCTGCTGCCTTTTAATGAGCCTGACTCGACCCAAGTCATATGTCGCGTGACAGCTTCTTTGTAACTAGTAACAACTCCACCAAAGCAACAGGTTAATGCAATCTCTTACAAACACAGCTGATGAGGAAGGAGTAGGGATTTTACAATCCTTAATCCTATTAGGGTCACAGGGTGGCCGACACTTGGCGGTACACCCTGCACAGCTCGCCAGGCCGTTGCAGGGCCAACATACACACAACCACTCACACTCAGGGTCAATTTGAGACAGATAATAAGCCTAATGTGTATGTCTTTAGACTGTGGGAGGAAACCTGAGTATCCGGAGGAAACCCACGCAACCACGGGAAGAACATGCAAACTCCAAATTGAAATTGACGAGCTCGGGACTCGAGCCCAGGACCATCTTGCTGTGAGGCAGACGTTCTAAGCACTACACCACTGTCATTTATTCATTTTCTGAATTAATAATTAGGGTCGCGGGGAGGCTGGCGCCCATCTCAGCTGAATCTGGGCGAGGGCAGAGTACACCCTGGACAGCTCGCCAGGCCATTGCAGGGCAGAAACACGCTGACGGCTAGGCAGCCTAATCTTGACGAAAATCAGCAATGGTTCTTTTTCATGCCTCTCACCACAGACATGGCCTGCATTTGATAACCCAGTTAGCTGCACTTGGGGAACTACACCATTGTGCCACCCTTGAATACTGAATCGAAAAACTCTAAAGAGCAATGTTTAAAAAGTAAAATCTTAGAGAGTCGGGGTACATTTCTGCACAGCAGTGCCAATGAGTGGCACGTTTTCTGCGTTCTGGTAGGACACTGATTCAGAAAAGGAGTGGAATACTAAGAATAAGCCCATGAACTGATCAATTGTATTTAATGATCTGTCTTGCTGTATAAACCGCCTGGATCCTCTTCTTAATAATATATATTTATTTCAAATAAACCAGTACTTCTGCGGTCTACTAATAAAGACAGCATCTGTTTTTATTTCTCCCCTTTCTCTACCTTCAAGGCTAAAGTGTCCTTGGGCTCGGCACCAAACCCCCAACTGCTCTCTGGGCACTGCAATGTGGCTGCCCAGTGCTCCTGTGTGTGCTCACTTTGGATGGGGTTAAAATACAGAGCCAAATTTCCCTTGTTAGCTTAATATCTTATCCCTAGTGAGTTTATCCAAATCTAAATCATATATATATATATATATATATATATATATATATATATATATATATATATATATATATATATAT
>JAOUQZ010000026.1:5916620-5929054 GCA_028564935.1 Neosilurus hyrtlii
TATATGTATATATATATATATATATATATATATATATATATATATATATATATCATGCTGAGCAAGTGGTCAGCTAGCAGTTGCAAAAAAGGGCTACTAAAGGGCTACTAAAAGGGCTTCAAAAGTGCAAACGTTTACAGTTTAGCCATAGCAGAGCCACCTGAACGTTCTATAAGAATAGAAGTGCTTCTGTTTTCTCAGTTAAAGCAGTAGTCAGAACAAATGCTGATTCTCAGATAGCAGGATGCATGACGTGAAATAATTAGGATTTTCTTTTATTAGCTGATTATCTCAGCGAACTTTGACCTGCAAATTCACATGGAGCATTCCAAGATGGAAACAAAGGTTATTTTTTTCAGAAAAGAAATCATTAAGGTGATATGTGAGCTGTTGATCCACCATTCTGAAAGCTGTCAGGGTTGCCAGTGTCAAAATGCTGATTTTAGCTACCTTAATATTTATTAAAGTAGATAATAATTTACTGAAGCATTTTAATATTTAATGAAGTGTGTGAAGTGGACAACTTTGTAAGATTCATGTTCCATAAATTTCACTCACACTTTCGTTCATTTGACCTCATCCCATCATAGCCAACTTGTAAATACAGATAGTTATCATAAGTAATCATATGGTTCTCAATTGGTGATCCTAAGGTCAGTGGTTCAAACCCCAGTATCACCAAGCTGCCACTGTTGGGCCTTTGAGTAAGGCCCTTAACCCTCAATGGCTCCGTTGTGTAAAAGTGATAAATGTAAGTCGCTTTGAATCTGAATTAACGTCTGCCAAATGTGGCAAATGTAATGTAAATGTAATGCTACATGGCTTCCCTTCACGCAGCTGCTTCCTGGACACAAGCGTGCTTCATCTGACATCAGTATTGGAAGCTCTGAGGATGAAAAACTTTCTCAGTCACCTTCTACCTTGGAAGCAGTTCCAGAAAAAAATGAGGAATTTGCAGTTCCCAAGAGCCCAGATTTGGATCTTAGTACTGACCAGGCAGGTGAACCTGAAGTTTCCAAACCGGAAACGAACCACATCCCTATTCCACCTGAACCGTCCACTGAAGAACCTGCAGAGGAATCAGTTTCCAACGTGAAACCTCAGGAAAAAGACGATGGAAAGGACATTGTAGAAACCAAGCCAGAAGTAACTTCTACTCCATTAATTACACTGACATCGAAAGATGAGATGCAAAATATGGAAAACATGGTAAACCATAATGTGGATGTGGCAGCAAAGGGGGAGCACACACCTGATAATTCCATCAAACAGGTTGACGGACCTGGTGCAGGTCCCGAGGAGAAACCGACACCTTCGACTTCTCCTCTGAAAGAAGAGGATAAAAGTGAAGCAAAGGATGAGAAATCTTCTCCAGAGAATGAAAGTCCTTCAAAGCCCAGATTTCAAAAGAAAGTCTCTGGAAGAGCGTCAGCAGCAGATAACAACAGCGTCGATCTAAACCTGTCCATCACCAGCTTCATAAGCAAGTCTAAAGAGGCAGGATCCATTTCTGTACAGGTAAGAATTTTAATTAAAGGAGGGTTGGGTTATTATAAGGAAATATTCATTCAGGTATATTGGGATGTTAATATAAGCACCTTTTAAAGCCAGGTTCGTACATTCACAGGAAATGAAGCGTCAGAAGAAGACCCTTAAAAAAACCCGCAAGTTTATCGTGGATGGCGTGGAAGTTAGCGTAACAACGTCAAAGATCGTCACGGATAATGACACCAAAAACGAGGAGATGAGATTCCTAAGGTGAGTGTTTTTAGCAGCTTGTTTATATGTTTTCAAAAGAATATTATTTTCATCTATGATTTGGACTCTGGATTTAGACATTAATAACAAATCAAAAAACTCTGCCTTGGAAAGATGATATAGAAGATACCCAAGAGAAGTAACTTCTTGGCATGATTTAATAAACAATATGAAATCAGTTTATTTTGTTTAAGCATAAAAAAATGGTAAAATAATTTTGGAGATTTGGGAACTTAGAGAGTATTTGGTAGAATATAAAAGGTCAGTTTAACGTTTTTAATGTTTTTATTTATTTTATTTTTTAATGAAAAATTGACCTTAAGGTTAAATATGTGGGCAGTTATCTATCGACTCCTACTATGGTTGTGGGGAGGCTAGAGCCTATCTCTACCAGCTATCTCAGTGAAGGCAGGGTATACCGTGAACAGCTTGCCAGACCAACCCGAGTTTTTTGCAAGTCTTTCAAAAGTCTTAATTCCAAAATTTTTTGGCAAAATGCCAAAGTGCCAGCAACAGAGCAATTTAGGCCAAAAACAGTATCTAGGAGAAGTATTCATTGAGATTGAAGGCAGTGAAATATGAATCATACAGGTTATTATTATTCCTTTGAATATATAGCCTTAAAACTTTAAAGCGCTCTCCTGAAAATTCACAGAAACAGACGTAGCCCACTGTTGCTCTAGGGGGCTCATTTGATGTGCTACATCAACGTGAAAATGCAAATGTGTACGATTGCAGTGTTTTAAAGGGATGTGAATTCAACAATGAAACATCAATGTTTGATTCGCCTCTGGAAAGAAAAGTCAGGAAGTATGTTTATGTCAACTGGCACTTCCTGTCTGTGTCGGGGTGTATCCTGTTAGTCAAACAAGGATGTCCGTTTGGTGTGGATTCAAGGCGAATGTCACACGTTATTCACACAACGATGTAAAAATGTTCCACAGTTATCCTAGTTGTGACAGTGGGTGTGTGTGTGTGTGTGTGTGTGTGTGGGTGTGTGACAGACGTCAAGAGCTAAGAGAGCTGAGGCTGTTGCAGAAAGAGGAGCAGAGAGCCCAACAGCAGCTCAGCAACAAACTGCAGCAGCAGAAGGAGCAGATCTCCAGACGCTTTGAGCAGGAGACCGTAGTAAGTATACACGTACAACATTTCATCCACCTCCTGCAACTCCTGGCTTGATTCCCATTTTCATTACAATCACCTGCATTAAAGTTTGCCTGGAAAGAGAACCTCTTTAACCTCGCTAAGTCCTTGTGCGTAGTGTTACTATAGAAACGGTAATGTAATAAATATAGTGCATTAATAATATCCATGCATTCAACCTACTGTCCTGGCCATGCTGTAAGAGAAATTAATCAGCATCTTCTGACCAATCTGAATCAAGAACCGAACTGAGCTGTTGTTTAATGGTACATTGCGGCACACTCCGATCGTACCGCTGTTGATGAGGTCTCTGGTGCTCTGTTTTTTTTTATCTCTCAGGTCAAGAAGCGTCAGTATGATACAGAGGTGGAGAACATGGAGCGGCAACAGAAGCAGACTATCGAACGACTTGAACTAGAGCACACCAACCACCTCCGTGATGAGGCAAAGAAGATCAAAGGCGAGCAGGACAAGGAGCTGTCAAAGTCTCAAAACATGTTGAAGAGCCGTAAAAAAGAGGTATGAGCCACATGAACCTGATAGGCTTATGGATGGGTAGGGATAAGTGAAAATCTTAATTAAAGGATACAAGACCCGTACCCGGGGCAGTGGTGGGCCGTTGGTAAGGTGCTGGATTACTGATCCCAAGGTCGGGGGTTCAAGCCCCACTATCAACGAGTTCTCACTGCTGTCCCCCCAGTGCAGCTAACTGGGTTATCAAAGGCCGGCCATCTCTCTCACTGTCCATGGTGAGAGGCATGTAAAAGAACCATTGCTAATTTTCATCAATAGTAGGCTGCATAGCCGTTAGCGTGTTTCTGCCCTACGATGGCCTGGCGAGCTGTCCAGGGTGTACTCTGCCCTCGCCCGGAGTCGGTTGAGATGGGCGCCAGCCTCCCCGTGACCCTAATTAGGATTAAGCGGTTCAGAAAATGAATGAATGAATGAAGACCCGTACCCTGTTTGGTCAAAACCGAATATTAAAATAATTTTTGCACACTATATGGCCACAAGTTGGAGTTTGCATGTCCTCTTTGTGTTTGAGTGAGTTTCCTCTGTGCACTCAGGTTTCCTCCCACAGTCCAAAGACATGCACATTAGGCTAATTGTCCTTGTGACCCTAGTAGGATTAAGCAGTTCAGCAAATGAGTGCGTGAGAATATATGGCCAGAAGTCACCTTTCAGAATCATGAGCATCAGTACAGAGTTTCTCCTTTGCTGCTATAACAAACACTCTTCTGAGAAGGCTGCGCACCACACTTTGTAATATACCAGTGTGCATTTGTTCTCAACAGCACTCAATTTCTTCTCCCTCAGCTTTCTAATTATGTTTTTATGGATCTTGCATTGTGCACAGTGGCATTGTGATACTGGAATAGTTTTGGGCCTGTTCCAAAGCTTCATGTTGTAGCATAGAGTGTAATTTTAGACAATTGTGGGCTTCTGACTTTGTGTGGATGGTTTTAAGAAAGCTGATATACGGATATAACGATTAGGAGGCCACACCTCCCCGCGACCCTAATTAGGATTAAGCGGCTTATAAAATGAATGAATAGCGATCCAGTCATCATTGCAGATAAACCCCAACAGGGTGATGCAAGATCCTGACACTGAGTGAAGGGGCACAGAATCCCAAGAGGTCACAGTTCAGCAGTTAATTTAACAACTGAACATTATTACACAGTGACTTACTAAAGGCTAATAATTTGACACAAAATATTGATTTAAAATTATTGTATTGATGTGAAAAGGATTCTAATGCTTCCGGTAATGACATGTCTATAGAAATGGTCTCTTGTACAGAAACAACAGATCAAACTGCTGTAATAATGTATTATAATATGGCAACGGGAGTACGGGTAATCTGATCTCCTCCTCTGCAATTCACTTCTAATTGTGTGTGGACCAGTTAGCAACTTAGCTGTTAGCATCTTCCAGAGAAGCATTTAGTAGTTTATCTTGCCTTAGAATAAAATATCTCTGTTGGGCTTTTACACCCGAGCCTAGTGGCTCATCAGAGCCGGTGCTTATCCCCGGTTTCTGTAGCGTGAAGCGACTAGGAGTTCAACTCCTCCTGAATGGGATGCTAGTCCATCACAGGTTACATTCCCAGTATTTTTACTGGTACCCATTTATACTGCTGGGTGGACAGAGACACACTTGTGTACACTTGTGGGCAAGACCTTGCCCAGGGGACTTAACACGGTGGGGGTCAAACTGGGATAAATATAGAATAAAATATAGTAGATATTTACTTAGTTCCCGTTAAATTTTAATTGATCTGCATGGTGCGTTTAAGTACCAAGACAAATTTAAAGAAATTAAAATACGGACGTCCAATAAGCCTGTGAGCTGACGTAACGAAGAAACTTTTCAGATGAGCTCAGACTCAAAAGGAAACCCATCCAAAATGATTAGATTGACACAGGTACACTATTCAAGTGTGAAATCTGGGTATAAACAGTTTTCAGTATTTGTTTAGATGTTTAGTTAATTTAGTTCATGCCACCTTTAATTACTAATAATCAACTACTGCCACAAAAAGCCATGCCAGCCTACCCTTTAGCCTTTTCTATATTCATGTTCAGTTTAAATGTATTATTTACCATTGGGACGCCATGGTGGTGTAGTGGTCAGCATTTCTGTGTGGAGTTTGCATATATTCTCCCAGAGCTTGTGTGGGTTTCCTCTGGGTACTCTGGTTTTCTCCCACAGTCTAAAAACATGCACATTAGACTAATTGGCTTTTCCAAATTGCTCTTTAGTTTTAGTGTGAGAGTAAATTGTTGTGTGTGTTAACCTTCGCTCAGTATCGGCTGAAATAGGCTCCAGTCTGCCCGTGAGTGATGAGAGTATATGTTACCCATTCTTTCATCTCCCCTCCCTGTTCCACTTGCTTGTATTTGGACTGCTATCAAGTCGAGACCTTCACCTCACTGTGTGGGAAACTCAATCATGACACGATTTAGGGAGGATTTTATTTAAATGCCACGTGAAGAGGTAAAGTCAGGCCATGAATATTTTTTTCATACCTGAATGTCGAAAGTTTTCATTCTTCAGTTGTGACGCTGTTAATGTCCCTAATTTCAAATAAGAATTTATTTTTATAATGGAGGCTTGGCGTGTTTGCAGTGTGCAAATATTTTTTGTGTTCTGTGGCTGCTATACTGAATCCATCTTTCATCTTTTTTTCCAACTCATACTGTCCACTTTTTCAACATGGTGCACAAACAGTATGTTAAGATTCCCACTCTCCTGTTATAAATGTGCATGGCACGAGAATCCGGGTGTGGTTGTTTGCCTTGAGCTTTTGTGCATTTGTGTTTTGAGAAGTCCTAGTTATATTCTAAATCCACAGGGAGCACAGGAACTCCACAGCTCATGTAATGATACAGTCTGTTCAGCTCTCGTCTTGCACGCTGTTCACAGCTTCCATGCAGGGCGAAAGTGTTGCCCATGTGCTATGAATCACTGATCTAAGACCAGTCTGTTCCTCTTTGGTCAGAACCAAAAATCAGTAAATGCCAAGTCAAGGCTAAACATTCATTCATTTTCTGAACTGCTCATTCCTAATTAGGGTCTCGGGGAGGCTGGCACCCATATCAGCCGATTCTGGGTTCCATATCAAATACTAATGCTACATATGTGGGGTAATGATACAGATGTGTTGCATACAGATTAGGTTATCAGCCAGATGTGTCAACGACTACAGTGCTTTGGTGGATTTATGTACAACAAATATAACTAGAAGTGCACACACAGAGCACAAGATCACCTCTACCACACAGTAAGGATAATGTAGCAAATGGGCCCTCTATAAGTACTCGATTTAATACCCATGTGCTCATCTTACAATATTAATGTGGACGTAACCAAATAAGCATAAAAAAACTCTCTGATTTGAAGAATTTATAGCATGGCAAGAGTTTGACCCTTCAAGGTGACTCAAAGTCAAAGGTTATTATCTAAATTGTACATCCATATATGGTTTCCTATTGGTGATCCATATCAACACCATGTCTATCTACCCTCGTTTTACTGTTTTGTGACCTTGTTCTGACCCAGACATTCCAAAATTAAATCATCTATGGTACTTAAAGTAGGATAGTGTCCCCACCATGTTTGGTGAAAATCTGTGTACACGTGTGGTCCGGATTTTGTTCAAAGGCAAACTAGTGCCTCGGCAGCATTTATTTATTTGTTTGTTTGTTTGTTTGTTTGTTTGTTTGTTTGTTTTATTATTATTATTATTTTTTTGCATTAAATGGATAACGAGAAATGCACTCAGAGAGTGCAGACCTCCACCAAGGTAGTGCAATCTGATCTTTAAATGGGTTATAGTGAGAGATTATGTAGAATTACGGTGCCCCCTTGTGGCTTGCTCTGCAATTATTTTTGAGCTCTGTATTTTTTCTTACAGCATTGTATGTGATTTCTGTCTACTTGTTTAAAAAACTCCCTCAAAACCATCCTGAAAAAAAATTTAATCAGTTCTTCATCGGCCCAAGACCCACATTTGGTTAAAATTTTATGGAAATGCGTCCAATAACTTTCAAGTTATCATGGTCACACACAGACAGACAGAGAGACACACATGACCAATCTCATAACCTCCTGGGTGAAAATAAAAATATGATCATATTTGAAGTATGGCAGGTTTGTCAGTTTCTAGATTTTGCTTTTACTGCCTTGTGAAACTGGTTGACTTCCACAGGAGCAGGAGTTCTTGCAGAAACAGCAACAGGAACTGGATGGTGCTCTGAAGAAGATTATCCAGGAACACAAGCGTGAGCTGGCCACCGTGGAAAGAGATTGCCTTAAGCACAAGCAGCAGCTGCTCCGAAGTGAGACTTGATTGTTTTTGACCCTTATAAAGCAGTTAATGCCTGTCATGTGGCACTCACACATTGCTACCTTTGTTCTTACGAATGTACAAAACAATATGGAGTTGCGGTGGCAGTAGGTGGTCATGTGATGGGGAGAAAGCAGTATAACAGGTTATAGCCAATTCTAGCCCTGAGCTCTGTGGTCTAATTCTCCTGTTTTGTTGGCAGCAAGGGAAGCTGCAATGTGGGAGCTAGAAGAGCGCCATCTACATGAGAAACACCAGCTATTCAAGCAGCAGCTCAAAGACCAGTATTTCATGCAGAGGCACCAGTTACTCAAAAGACATGAGAAGGTCTCATCTTTAAATATTATTTATATATAAATAAAAGGCTGATCATGTCACCTGAAGAACGAAATCACTTATTTTAAAGCGTGTATCTATACTTTAGTGTATAATTTGGCAGTGGTTAAAGTGCTAGCCTACTCATCCAAAGGTTGGGGGTTCAAATCTCGGTCTTACTAATCTGCCACTGTTGGGCCCTTGAGCACCGCCCTTAAACCTCATCTGCTCAGTTATATAAATTGCATAAAAAGGTGAGTCATTCTGGATAAGGGTGTCTGCCAAATAACATAAATGTTTGATTAGTACTGGGCTTCATTTTTACTTTCGTATAGTTTACATTACTAAAGTAAAACATTTACCATTCCTGGATCCAGAATGTGATCCCGATTCCCACCCCCGATAAAAAAAAATTAATGGAATGTTACTTATCCAAACCCCCACCTTGGCTACAAATTTTATGAAAATCCACACGCAATTTTTTCCATAATCTTGCTAACAATTATACAAACCTGACAAAAAGCAAAATTTTTTTTACATAAATAAAGATGTATAACAGTATATATGTACTGCATAACTGTCCTTTACTGACTTACTTACTATTACCTATACCTTTATAGATTTATGTACATAATTACATACACAAATATAATTTTAGATGTACTACTAGGCCGTATAAATATATGTAAGTAAGTAGAAGTCTGTAAGTAAATGTAATAGTATAGTCATCCACTAGACTAGACAGTTAAATAATATAAGCAGTAAACATGATAATGCCCCACTAAAAAGGACTGACTTCTATCTTAAACAATCAGCTCATCAGTTGAGTATGTTTTACTGGCAGATTTTAAAAATGTGAGCCCTTTCACCCTAATACCCTAATTTCTGTTTGTATTTCTCTAAAGGAAATGGAGCAGATGCACCGATACAACCAGCGACTGATGGAGGACATGAAGTTTAAACAGTCCCAGGAGAGGACCAGACTTCCCAAAATCCAACGTGGAGATGCCAAAACACGCATGGCCATGTTTAAAAAAAGCCTGCATATCGCCTCCCCTGGGCTCACCCCCGAACTGGAGAAGGAAAAGGTCAAACAGGTCAGAGGTCAAATCAAGCTTGTTTCATTGTGAAGTAAGAAATGATGATTGACTCGATTCAGCACAGATACAAGTCAAGTGTGCATTTTAAGTGTGTGTGTGTGTGTGTGTGTTGAAGTTTGCAGCACAGGAGGAGAAGAGGCAGAAGAATGAGAGACTCCAGCAGCATCAGAAGCATGAGAACCAGATGAGAGACTTACAGCTGCAGTGTGATGCCAATATTAAAGAGCTGCAGCAGTTACAGGTGCATACACACACACACCCACGCACAAACACACACACACACACACACACACACACACACACGTTATTAAAAAGTCTAAAGAGTCATAAATAATGAAGAGAACGTTGTTGACCACAAGTCTGTGTGCTCTGTAATGTCACTGTGGGGGTGGAGGTACCTAAAACCGAGCATGTGGGAATTTATTTGTTTGAATTGCATAGCATTCGTGACTTTTTCTCTTAATATACAGTGTATACAAAATCAAAAAGTAAAATCTCAAAGTCACACAGGATATATATATGCAAATAACTTACAGGTGCTTGTCCTTTGATTAGAATGAGAAGTGCCATCTGCTCATCGAGCTCGAGACACAGAAGTTAAAGGAGCTGGATGAGGAACACAGCGCTGAGCTGAAGGACTGGAGAGAGAAATTGCGGCCCAGGAAAAAGGTGCCTTTTACTTAACGAGGCTTATAAATTATATCATAAATCTACACAAACTTATTCACAGTCAAAAAGAAAAAGCTGGAGTGGCACAAATATTCAGTCTACCGCTGTGAATTCCAAAAATGAGTTCTGGTGTAACCAGATGGTATCAGAAATAGAAAGGGGTAGCCATGGCCTAATGGTTAGAAAAAGCGGGTTTATAATGGTAACATTTACAGGAACTAGGAATCTGGACAAGATTGAAATGAAGAAGGGTGAAGCCTAATACTGAACACACCTAAAAGAAAACCTGTTGCAGTTTGAAATATGCTCGTGTCTGATGTAGAAGAACCAGTATTATTAAAGATAATCAGTGTCAAGACTCAAATAAGGCTCCACATCCATGACATCCACCCTGACAGATTTTCAGCAATGTGTAAAGGGAATGATTTGCAGATGGGGCGGCACGGTAGCATAATGGTTAGCATGTGCGACTCAAAGCAAGAACGTCCTGTGTATAAGTCCTGGGATTGGCCACTTCTGTGTGGAGTTTGCCTGTTCTCCTTGTGCTTGCGTGGGTTACCACTGGGTACTCTGGTTTCCTCCCACAGTCCAAAGACATGCATATTAGGCTAATTGGCAGTTCCACACTGTGTGTGTGAATGGTTATGTGTGTGGGGGCGCTGTTGCGCAGATAGCGATGTAGACGTGTTTTATGCAAACTCCGTGAGGTGTTTCTTTTCTTTTTGGTTTCGACAAAAACAGATTTTTCATGTTCAAACTTTTGTAAAACCTTGTTTGTGAATGGTCATGTGTGTGTTGCCCTGAAATGGTCTGGTGAGCTGTTCAGGGTGTACCCTGCCTTCGGCCAGTGTCGGCTGAGACCCTAATTTGGTTAAGCGGATCAGCAAATGAGTGAAAGTGGGTGATTTGCAGATGTCACGGGAATTTATTAATTACCCTGACCCACCGGAGACATGTACTTTAATATACAAACCTTATAAAAAGCCCTGATATGTATGCAGTGTGTATTATAAGCTTTTGAGAGCTCACTGTTCTAATACATGGACATCACCTTTGCTACCAATTATATTTTGTGTTTGTGCTTGTAAGATTCTCATATGAGGGTGTTATTCTGGTGCCAAAGTTCTTCCTGTTTGAAGATGTTGATCAAGTTTAGTGGTAATCTGGTGGTAAGAAACAGATGCGACAAGACTTCGGGTCTTAGGAGGCTATGTAATGGTTATAAAGTATCATTACTTGTTATTTAGCTTTTTTAGCTTTAGTAGGAAACATGACTTGACTTGATTGTCGAAAGTTGAGAAACATGACAAATGTTTCCTTATCTGCTTTCTTTTTTTAAAACTCTTCCTTTTTATATAAAGCTTATTAAGGTATGTTCATGTATGATGCATCTTTTCGTTTATGAGCTTGATAAGAAGTCATATTTTTTGGCATTGATGACACATGATGTGTGTGTGCACCTGTGCTTAGATACTAGAGGAGGAGTTTGCACGGAGGCTTCAAGAACAGGAAATCTTCTTCAAGATGAGCGGAGAGTCCGAGTGCCTTAACCCGTCCACCCAAAGCCGCATCTCCAAGTTCTACCCTGTCCCAACTATCCAGTCCACCGGGTTTTAACACACACACACACACACACACACACACACACACACACACACACACACACACACACACACAGAGAGAGATAGAGAGAGATACACACTACACTTGTTTTGATGTAAACTTGCATACTGTATGTATTACTCAAGTTAGACTGTTATACTTTACAAATGCATTAAGTATCCATGAATTATATTCTGTACATTAGTGACTCCATCCTGACAGACCATTTGAGATCCAATGCATTGGGTCACCTGATATAAAGATGTTTTGGAGCAATTATTTGTAGAAGGACTGATTCACAAATGACGAGTCACAATTTACACGAGTAGCGCAACTTCTGTATGTTTTTTTTGTTTTTTTTACTTCATGCTTAATTAAGTTTTTCTGCCAATGAATAATAATGTTTGAATTGTAGTTAATCAACTGGTTATTTAGTTGTTTTAGTGCCTGGACAATTTGCCAGAAAGCTGATTTTACATTTCATTTTATTTTCCGATCCATTTTACCCTTTATTACCTTTCTTGTGAACAACACGGAAGATACTGTGACGGACTGATTTTCATTTAGCAGGAAATTGTGTGTGTGTTTGTCTGTCCGCACTTCATGAGTGCATGCTCGGTCCAAGTATTTCAATTAAATTTCAATTTCAAGTTTTATTGTCACATACAGATTATACACAGTACAATATGTAGTGAAATGCTTAGTACGACTGTCCAGATGTAAAGAATACACTATCAAGCAGCAAGAACAAAAGAACAATAATTAAAATGATTGTATAATTAAAAGTATAAGCTATTATCATAGTCACTACATTTACATAGACAGGAACTTTCCAATAGGTCGAACCCTGGGATGTAATTAGATAATTAGAAGTTCAACTTCGTCTCTAGGCGGCACGGTGGCGCAGTGGTTAGCACGTCCGCCTCACAGCAAGAAGGTCCTGGGTTCGATTCCCAGCACGGGTGTTTCTGTGTGGAGTTTGCATGTTCTCCCTG
>JAOUQZ010000026.1:5930486-5942212 GCA_028564935.1 Neosilurus hyrtlii
CTCCCACAGTCCAAAAACATGCACAGTAGGCTAATTGGCTGTTCCAAATCACCCCTAGGTGTGAGTGTGAGTGTGAGAATGGATGTGTGATTGTTGGCCGTGCGATGGCCTGGCGAGCTGTCCAGGGTGTACCCCGCCCTCGCCCAGAGTCAGCTGAGATGGGCACCAGCCTCCGCGCGACCCTAATTAGGAATAAGCGGTACAGAAGATGAATGAATGAATGACTAAAGTTCTGCAATTATTTATCTTGATTTCATTTTTTTTTTACATCCAAAAAAAAAACTCTTTTCTAACGGGTGTGTAGACTTTTTATAACCACTGTACTTTGTAACCTACATTCAGTGTATACATTGGTTAAATTTTGTATCTGTACCCTTTCCCTACCTCTAATAATTTTAAGTATCTCAGTCATGTTGCCATGAGTACTGTATGAATGGTTGATTCCAGGACGTCCGGGTGGTCCAGGAGGACCGGGAGGCCCTTGAATATCTTTGAGATCCCACAACAACAAATGATGAGCTGGGGAAAAAACAACAGATACAGAGATACAGAGGTAGGAATACATAGCGCCCATTCATTTCACAACATTCCTATCAACGAGACTTGTGAAAACACTAAAAACAACATTATGATGGATTTTTCCAAAATTAACGATAACATAGGTCCCTTTTATATGAGAAAATGGGACACCAGTCATTCACAGAGCATCTTGCAGACACATGCAAGCACACATTTACTCAGTAGGGTAATTTAATGTTGCTACCTTCTACCTAGGTCACAGCATCACACATAAAAACCAGAACTGTGACCATTAAGTATAATAATAAAAGTGGTCTGAAATGCATGATATTACATCATTTATGCATGTGGCAAAAGTAGAGCAATACTCTAGAGCAAGAAAGCAAAATGAAGCTACATCCTGGAATTACAACCCAAAAACTAAGACTAGCCTATGGGTCTCCTGTGGAAACAGAACTAGACTATTGACAATTTTAAATAACTTACATTTGATATAGTTCATTACTTGTTCTGCAATTCTGGGGTAGTCCAAAGTCTCATCAGGCAAATGCTTTCCCTCTGCAAAGCTATGGCTTGGCTCAGGAAACACCCTACCACCTGCAAGAAAACGTAAGGCAGGATAAGAAAACCATTGAGCTATTCACTCATTTGCCAAACTGCTTAATCCTGTTAGAGTCGTGTATAGGCTGGATCCTATCTCAGCTGACACCGAACGAAGGCAGGGTACACCTTGAACCACATGAAGACACGCACAACCATTTACATTCACACCTAGGGGCATTTTCAAACAGCCAGTCAGCCTAATGTGTGTCTTTGGACTGTGAGAGGAATCGTGAGTACCCGGAGAAAACTCACGCAAGCGCAAGGAAAAGTCCACACAGAAACTCCCTCACCGAGCCTGTGACTTGAATCCAGGACCCTAAGCTGTTTTACTTAAGTGTTATTATGATGTTTATGTGGTGTAATAGAAAAAAAAGATTGCAAGTTTGATTCATATCTATGCCATAACCATCTGTAGAGTTTATAGAACTAGTTTAACGGTGGAAAAAATGGTACACGTTGATCAGAAGAGCTGTACTTGGTGTCATGAACGGGTGTGTTTTGGGCTTAACACTCAATAAGACAAATCACAGTGTCATCTCGCTCACCTGCTAAGTGCCGTGTGTATGCTTGCACCTTGGCAGATCGATATTATAATGGTGGATTTGCCAGTGTAATGCTGCACCATTGATTTTAGGCTAATATGTTTTTGGCTAACTGTGCAATCACTTTCCACTATATCAGGGTACAATGCACCAACAATGTGTCTGACCACACCTCATTTAAAGGCAAGTCCTGCACAAAAACCTTTTACATGTTTAAATCAGCTAAATACATGAAGTTCTCACCATTATTACCAATCAAAACACTTCAAAGTGCAAGAAATCACGATTTTTTTTTCTCTCTGAATAAAACCTAAGCAATTTAAACAAACAAACCTAAGGGTTACCAGCTTACTGACTTCACTTTCGCAGTTTATATTCACCAAAATCGGTGCCGTTATTTTCAGAAAGTCCAGATCACGTGGCAAATTTGCACCAGCAAGAGAGTCATACATGGTGACCCAAGATGTCAGGACATCTTGCATCACCATGTTTGCCAAGATGACATGGACACATCAAGGAACGATGGCAGAGGTGGCAGGCACTACGGGAAGAGAGAAATTTTCAAACGCATTCAGATACAGCTGGATTTTTGCTTGACTGGCGAATACATTTACATTTACAGCATGGAGCCGACGTTCTTATTCAGATATACTGTATTAATATACTGTATTAATCACGCAAGGGAAGTTATTGCCTCTGCATTTAACCCATCCAAAAGTGAGCGTCAATGAATCGTGTGTACACAAACTTAAGCATTGTTTGTGAATGAAAATCAGTGGCGGATTTAGAAACTTGCCCTGCAAATTCTCGAACACTTTTGTACCCTGTTATTGGTATAAAATTAAGAAATGAATCAATTCTGTTTTGGCAAGAGAATTCTTAGTTGTGTTAAGCGGTGATGTTTTTCAAAAAGTGTGGGGATGACGATGCATAGGGTATACCTAGAGCAGGACATGTGTTTAAAGACCAACACACCCATAGACACTCATATAAACCCAGATGCACATAGACAGTGTATAGAAAAATACCGTAACAAATGCATTGGTCTCAAAATAGCGAAGAACAAAGATTGGGCACATTCTACAACTTGAGGTTTAACTGTTTTGATAATGGGGTTTACTATAGGGCTAAAATGTAGTGTTCAATCACCAAAGAGCCACCAGTACACCCACAGCATGACCTTAATATTCGAAAGCTCTGTCAGGGCTAAGTGAGAATCAAAGCTAATACATAACATTAAGGTCACAATATTAGAGGCACCATAATTGTTTAAGACTAAACAAATTGTTGGTTTTCAGGAATTTCAGGAAAGGAAGAAGAACTAAACATTGAGTTTCTGCTCTTTTCCAGACTATTTTGTAAGTATACTCTGTGTACTCACTCTTTACATATTCCTGCAGCTGAGCACGGATTGGCTCTTGGTGTGCATTCTCAGCATATGACACCAGACCTCCTGTGATTCCAGGAGGGCCCTGAGGTCCAGGAGGACCCGGAGGTCCCGGTGGTCCTCTAATGCCAGAATCTGTGAATAAAGTGACATTTTAAATCACTAAATTCCATTACAGTGTCCTAAGAAATCCACAAAATTACTAGTGTGGGCTGTACTTGAGGACTTAAAAATATATAATTAATTTAGAATGTCTTACACAGAGATATTAGAAATCTTGTTCTTCGTGCACTAGTTTTCATACTGTACCAACCTCTCCAACAGTCTTTAGATTCATGGTACTCTTAATCCCTGGCCTTGTGAACTAGCATGTATGTTTTGCTTAGTATTACTGATAGAGATTACATAGCAGACCTTTTCTATTGGCTATGGATAAGTGTGCCTGCCAAATACCATAAATACTGGATCCTACACTCTGAGAGACTTCTGTTTTAAGGCAAGCCTTTGCTGACAGTGGGGATTTGACTGTAGTTACTCTAGTTGAAATTATATATGGCCTGGTCAACATGAACACAATGAGTAATGATTTTCAGGGAACCCTTATTTTCCAGTATCCTGCTTACTCCCTAGGTATTACTGAATATCCTCCAGGCCAAATGTGCCTGTGAAAGACAGAACCTGAAGGTCCATGAGCTTCTGGAAAACCAGGAGACCAAGAAGGGCCTGACCTCTATATTGTGAGTCTTTAAAGAAGAATATTTTGTCAGACTGATTTCATGCCTTACTCGTTATGAGTTACTGCCTGTGCCCTATGTGTTAATTGACCAATAGACCATTGGGTATATTGGGCAAGCTGTACAATTTCTGAGAAGAAATAATGCTGTTGAGCTCTTACTCTGTAGAAGATGTGGGAGATCACTGTAGGGTGAACCTGGAAGTCCTGGAGGGCCAGGTGGGCCTGGAGGTCCGGATTGTGTCAGCATACCCTGCTCTGAAAATGTTATTTAATGGCTTATTATTATTTATTTCACCTTCTAGACAAAAGTGGAATATTCAAAACGTTTTGACTTCATTTTAGTTTAGAAACTTAGAAACCTGGTGGCATAGAGAATAATATATCCGCCCTACAGCAAGAAGGTCCTGGATGGAAGTCCCAGACTCGGATGTGTCTGTTTGCAGTCTACATGTTCTCCCTGTATTTGCATGGGTTTCCTCCGGGTACTCCAGTTTTCTCCCACAGTCCAAAGCCATGCACATTAGGCTAACTGGCGGTTCCAAATTGTCCATAGGTATAAATGTGAAAGGTTGTGTGTGTTGGCCCTGCTATGGTCTGGCAATCTGTTCAGGGTGTACCCCAGCTTTGCCAAATGTCAGCTGGGATACACTCCCACCTCCCCACGACCCTTATATGATTAAACATTTCAGCAAATGGCTAAGTGAGTAAGTGAGTGAACTTAGAAACCTCACCATTCATAAGATGGATGACTCTTCCAGCTACTTCCTGAGGATTGATTCCTGGAATACCAGGAGGTCCAGGTGGTCCTGGAGGACCTACCAGATACTGTCTCACCTCCTCCCCTGCATCATACCATAAAGAAAATTAATAATTAGTGCATGTGTAACAGATTGACATATACAGTAAACAAAAAACAAAACTGCCAAAGAATCATACAGTTTATTGAAAATTTGATTCTTTAAGACTCACGTTGTATGTAATTGATTACACGATTAGCCAAATCTTCATCAGATAAACTTCCAGGTGGTCCAGGTGGTCCAGGAAGCCCAGGCGGTCCAGCTAAATGTTCCTTATCTTTAAAGAAATTAGGCAATGCAAAATCAGAACATGATATTATTCAGTGGCTAAATGGCACACAGTTATTAATTCTAGACACAAAACTGCTATAACAGTTATGAAAATGTGTCCCAGTATAAATGATCAGAAAGCCAGAAACTGGATATTTGTTCCAGGCAGAACATAAGAATCAAGCTTTTAACAATTGAAAGATGTAATGGTAGAAATCTGTTACAAAATGATTAAAGATGTTTACTTCTAAGAAGATCATTAAGCTGCTGAGAAATGTCTGGAGAGCCGGAGCCATCACCAGAAGGCCCAGGAGGTCCTGGAGGTCCAGGTGGACCTGGTGGTCCTGGTGAGCTTCTGCCTCCACCTTATGACAGAGATGCAAAGAAACAAATAGCATATAGTATGTTAACCAAGTAAGAGTTAAGTAATTTAAATAGGTTTAAAGTATAAGGTATTCAGCACAGTAATGACTACCAACCATAAGAATATCCTGGGATGCCAGGGGCCCCTGGGACACCAGCATCACCTACGATCAATAAATGATAAAACATTGAGTACATATCTTTAGGCTTTTTTTAATATTTGGTTATTTTGACTAGTCTGTGATTAAAGCTGCACTAAATTTCATATATCATGTCCTTTGTTATACCTTTGGAACCTGGTGGTCCTTGAGGTCCTGGTGGTCCTTGAGGGCCTGATACGCCTTCAGGACCTGGTGGTCCAACTGGGCCTTGGGGCCCTGGAAAACCTGGTTTCAAATAAAGGGGGGAAATATTGTTTCTAACTAAATAGAGCACAGCTGGTTCCATAAAACTTGGAACAAACATAGACATTAGACCGCTTACCAAGTCCAGGTTCTCCTGGCAGCCCAGGATGACCAGGCTCTCCTATAACGCAAACAAAATATAAAATTTATCCTTTCATTAATTTTCTAAGCCGCTTTATCCTAATAGGGGTTGCAGGGAGGAGAATCATAAGTATCAGAATCATATTTATTACAGATTAATAAATAAACAATAATCTAATGTTCGTACCAGCCCTGGCTCTTTAAAAGGGATCAAAACAAAGTCGCTCAGTGCAAGCCACACAACACTATTTTAGCCAATCAGCAAAAATAATCATTTATGCTCAAAACACAGAAACGCCCTGTTTCTGATTGGCTGGAGAAGATATTTGGGTTTCACTGTTAGTGTTCTTGTATTGGCAGTGAGGAGGCAGAGACTCTGAAGGAGCACTTAAGGGAGGTGTATATTTGTTTGGCTGTTAAATTCAAAAGATCAACGTTCTTACTCCAGAATCTATGGCTTCCCTTTTAATATATTTTGGAAAGTATATTTTACCTTGAGGTCCAGGAGGCCCAGGGGGTCCAGCAAAAAAGGTTTCTGTTAGAATGATAAAAAATGTATTTAAACACATCTTACTAACTTGCTGTTCTATTAACTGACTAGATTAAGGTCAAATATAATTTTATACACAATATAAGGATAATTTATCAACCTGAGGAGGGTACAAAGCTTCCTGGTTCCCCTTTGTCACCAGGTCGGCCAGGGAGACCAATACCTGAGAGTAAAACATAAAAAAGTGCACAGAAAAATAGATGATAAAACTGGAGATATGGTGAAAATAAAAATTCAATCCAACTTTCCACCACTACTCTAACAAAGAAATGTACTTAACCCTAAATGGGAAAAAGATTTTTGTTAAACCAATTTCTAACTTGCCTGGCTCTCCAGGTGGCCCTGGGGGTCCAGGTAGACCAGGTATGCCTTGACCTGCAGAAATGAAATGTCAAGATTTATTATGATATGATATTATAAATAAGCCGCTTAATCCTAATTAGGGTTGCAGGGAGGCTGGCACCCATCTCAGCCGACTCTGGGCAATGGAGGAGTACACCCTGAACAGCTTGCCAGGCCATCGCAGGGCCAACACATATACAACCATTCACACTCACAAACCTAGGGGCAATCAGCCTACTGTGCATGTTTTTGGACTGTAGGAGGAAACCCACGCAAGCACAGGGAGAACAGGTAAACTCCACACAGAAAAAAAACAAAAAAAATCAAACCCAGGCTTTCCTGCTGTGAGGCGAACGTGCTAACCACTATGCCACCATGCCAAAGATTCTAATATATAAAGAAATATATATTATACTATAAAAAGTTGGGTAGGGTAAAGTCTGCTGTTTTTTTTACACCTGAGTCAACTAGTGTGACTAGCTTATTCTGGTTTTTGTTACTTAAAGTGACTTGAAGTTCAACTCCTTCTGGACGGGATGCTAGTCAACTGCAGGCTACCTTTCCAGTATATTTATAATCATTTTTACTGGTACCCTTTTATACTGCTGAGTGGACAGAGGCACGGTAGGAGCAAGGTAGGAGTCTGATGGTATTTAAACGTACGATCTCTGGATCATAAGCCTGGAACAGAAATGTACTTAAGCCTAAAGTAAAAGGATTTGTTAAATCAATTATAACTTGCCTGGCTCTCCTGGTGGTCCTGGGGGTCCAGGTAGTCCAGATCTGCCTTGACCTGCAGAAATTAAATAAAATTTCAAGATTGTAATATATTAAGAAAACTCTCTCACTCACTTGAGTCAACTGATGTGTCAGGCCAGAGCTTATCCTGGATTCTGTAGCATAACATGACTAGGAGCTCAACTCCTCATGGTTTGGATACTAGTCAATTGCTGGTTACCTTCCCAGTATCTTTTATTTATTTTATTTAGTAGTACCATTTAGTACTGCTGGGTGGACAGTCCTCGCGCAGGGGTCTTAGCAAGGTGGGGGACTGATGGGATTCGAGCCTACGACCACTCAATCATAAGCCTGGCACCATAACCACTACACCACTGGACCCATATAATTAGCTACAGTATAACATTAAAAAAATTATAATACTTACCAGGTTCTCCAGGTTCTCCAGGTGATCCAGGACGTCCAGCAGGTCCAGGAGGACCAGGGGGACCAGGAAGACCAGCAACAGCTGTTCAGTTGAATTGAAATTAGTTTTTTAATTATTTTAAAAGTATAATAATATTAGAACATAGAACATAATTAAAATAAATAATCCCTTACATTCAAACTTGACCCTTTCAATCGATTTTGCAGGAATTCCAGGTTCACCATCATCACCCTTTTCACCTTTCTCTCCTTTGGGTCCTATAAGAACAACTAGCATGTCAGTGATACCACGATACCAAGTAAACCACTGGAATGTCTTTGGTGTAATGCTAGTTTGTTTGGAGTTGAGCCAGTTCATTTTCCTGTTTCTGCAAAGTTGCTATTTTTATGGTATTAAAAAAAAAACAGATATGGTGGTGTGGCACAACACAGGGGAAGCATAGCATTACGAAAATTCCAAAAATAACCAGACCTCTTGATAATGTATTCATTCTAATCCTATATCATTTTACTTCTGCTCCTTATCAGAGTACTGTCTGTGTTGAAGGTTTTACTAACAGACCCCCAGTGCAATGATTTTGTGTTCTATTTATGATTGTGCGATGATTAAACCCAATAATTATAAACAATCCTTGCACCTTACACTTCGGAGTACCGGAACCATTAAACGTTTTAAAGAACATCAATATATTTAACCCAAATACAGAACAGAAATATTTATCAGTGTTAGTTATGGAACCCAACCCTTCTGAATAAAGAACAAAATTTAAAACCTTTAAATGGATGAAAACATCTTACCAGGTGAGCCAGGAAGACCAGCAGGGCCAATGGGACCTGAAAAGAAACATTGAAGCAGTTTTTTTATGACTGCATACCTGCTTCTTTTCATAATCTTCATTTAGTAATGGACCTGGTTTATTTTTACTTTGTAAAAACCCTTACCAGACAGTCCAGGAGATCCAGCAGGTCCAGGGGGTCCAGCAGGTCCAGGGGGTCCAGGAACAGCTACAGAGTTGGAAGACAAGCCTGCCAAACAGAGAGAGAAAGAGCTGGTGAAACAGTAAAATGATTAACACTAAATAAGGATTAT
Source organism: Neosilurus hyrtlii (assembly GCA_028564935.1). Lineage (NCBI taxonomy): Eukaryota > Metazoa > Chordata > Actinopteri > Siluriformes > Plotosidae > Neosilurus > Neosilurus hyrtlii. The sequence continues at coordinate 5,939,335 of JAOUQZ010000026.1, forward strand.
GTTGGTATTTATCTTTATTAATGTTAAATGATGGAGAATGCCTTAAAATTGGTTCCTAAATCAAAGCCGGAGAGGTTCCCACCTGCCGTTACCACTCTTCCAGGTTCACCTGCTTCACCTGAAAGAAAACAAGTAAAGGACGTTTTACGTACATCGCAACCGTACTTTGAAATTAGCATACTCTGATTTACTAACAATGCAAAAGAGCTATATTACTGGATCTACATGTGGATGTTACCTTTAGCTCCGGGTTGACCCGGTGTTCCTGGCAAACCTACAAGCAAGAGTCGAAATGAAAATATCTCAAAGATCTTTGTTAACAAGTTACAGCCAATAAACCAGGTCCTGCACTGAATGTCAAATACAGTGCATAATTTATTCCAAAGACCTAATATAACTTTAAATTAAAAATTTCATTAAAAAATGTATTGTAAATGTAAAACCTACCCGGTGGTCCTTGTAGCCCTGGAGATCCTGAAAATATGGAGACAAATGAGTCAGTCAAAAAGTGCATAGCTATATAATTTAAGATGCTTAACCAAGCTGATAGAAATACCTGGTGTCCCTGCATCTCCTGGAGGTCCAGCTGGTCCACGTGGACCTGGCAACCCATTTGGCCCTTGGTCCCCTTAAATTGAAATGTAAAAATGTATGAGTTTTGAAAGAAATTTAGACAGAAAGATTAAGTTGTAAGATAGTCATGGATCTTGAACATACCACGATTTCCCTTCACACCATCTGGCCCTGGGGCTCCTGAGAAATGAAGGATTGTTGGAATAAGGTGAGATGATAAATGCTGCATTATAATTACAATGATTAAATAATAATAATAATTGTTTCATTGTATACTACATGTAAACATAAGGATTGCAAACTTAAACATAATATGTGTAGTTTATTTTTACATTTTTAATTGATTCAAGTATTAACTGGAGGGTGTTATTCACTTCAGACTTCAGCCTCGGCGGATGGCAGCCCCTCAAACGATAATTTTCCATATTACACCTTGCCTCATTCAGTAATTGCTTATTAGTATATACTATATGGGAATGGTGTGATCTGATTAGTCTTTAATCTTGGGAATTTAGAAAACATTATCCAAGTGTATAATGCAAGAATCATTATGACATACATCCACAGTTTGTCATCGGTACCCGAGACTTTCAGAGTCATCATCACAATTTAAAATAGAAAAATAAACCTTACAAATCACACAGGACAACCATGCAAGCCATATTCCATGAATAGGGTGCTCCGATCAGGAACTATAAACTATAAAAATCTCGTTTTAGCAGCACTCCTCAGCAGTGCACCATAGTCATGGAGTATGGAGTGGATGGTTGTTCCAGGTCTTGTCTGATGTTAAATGAATAAACAAACAAGACAAGTGACACAAATAAACGTGAAAATCAGTTTAGGAAGGATTAGCAAATCTTATTTATGTGTTTCCTACAGGATGAAGTTGATGCTAACTTCAGGGATAAATTTAGCAAGCAGTGGGAAAGCGAACGCAGCCTTCTTGATGCTAATGAGCTGCAGATTTTATTATTAAACAATTTAGACCTACAACCTGAACTACATGCTACCCTGCCTTTCTGTCTTACTCGCTCCCTCTCTCTCGCTGTTCCACCCCTTAAAGAACCTCCACTTTTAGGTGGTGCTTAAATCTATATATTAGCTTCTTTTTTATTATGTTTTCACATACAACTTCTAAACCTATGAGAAACGTAAAGAGGTGCACAGCTCTTAGGCTCGGCACCTGCTCACGCCTTGAGCTCACCTGCAGCCATCATTTTAAAAAATGCAAAATAAATGATAACAATCTTTTTTAGGTTTTTATTTTATTATTTGCTCTGGTTCCCATGTAGGGTGGCACGATGGCGCAGTGGTTAGCACGTTCGCCTCACAGCAAGAATGCCTGGGTTCCATTCCCAGGCTTTGGAGTTTCTGTGTGGAGTTTGCATGTTCTCCCCGTGCTTGCATGGGATTCCTCCAGGTACTCTGGTTTCCTTCCACAGTCCAAAAACATGCACAGTAGGCTAATTGGCTGTATCAAATCGCCCCTAGGTGTGAGAATGAGTGTGAATGGTTGTGTGTGTTGGCTCTGCGATGGTCTGGCAAGCTGTCCAGGGTGTACCCTGCCCTCGCCCTTAGTCAGCTGAGATGGGCTCCACCCTTCCCGCAACCCTAATTAGGATTAAGTGGCTTAGAAAACTAAATAAAATGAAATTAAATGAAAGGTTCCCATGAAGTATATACTACAATTATGCAGACTCTGTGGATGTTGAATTGAATAGTCCATTTAGCCTATACAGCCTATTAGTAAACCACAGAGCTGCATTACTCTCTATTATGCAGAGAAAGCAAACCAGTCAGATTGAGTCATCATGTAGTATATTGCAATAAAATGAAATAATATGCCTAAAACCTGTTCTCTTGCAGTGTGGTCTTTAAATACTCAAACCATAGTGTTGTGCAATTACATTTGTGAGCTTTATGTTTCCCCTATGACCTACCTGCTGATCCTTTGGGTCCTTTCTCTCCTGGTGGGCCGATGGGTCCTGGCTGCCCTGGCTCCCCTGTAAATAAGTTAGTATGATGACCACAGTATGATCTACACAATTTCCAATGATTTGATCTTTTCAATTTATGGCCATGTTTCCTACCTGTCGCACCACGGGGCCCTTTCTCTCCTTGATCACCTGGTGAGAGGGGAAATAGAGTTATTATGTGGAAGCATTTCTTAAGCAGATACTTCAAATTTGTTAACAAGGTTTTTGTTAACCTTTAGCTCCAGGAGATCCTGAAGGTCCTCTTTCTCCTGTAAAAAGAAAAGATGTTGAACAAAGAAACCTAGAGTACTTTTCCAATATATATA
>JAOUQZ010000026.1:5958441-5969710 GCA_028564935.1 Neosilurus hyrtlii
AGCTTGTCCCCCCCCCCCCCCCCTTTGCGGAAATAACTTGAAGGCTGTTTGCATAATTGTCCACCAGTTTCTGAGTGTGTGTACTGCCCTTTTCAACTCCCCACAACAGTTCAATAGAGATCACATCTGCATTTTCCATATTCATTTCTAGTTTAATTTCTTCTTTTTAAAGCTCGCTTTGATATGACACAGAATTTATAGTTGACTGCAATCTGCTCAGTCCCTGAGGCAACAAAGCAACCTCAAACCATAACATTTCCTCCAGCTTTCTTCACACTTGGTCTCTCATTCTGATTGTAGATGTATGCACTTTCACAACAACAGTTGTAAAAGTTACCTGGAGATCCTGTGATGAAATTTTGGGATTCTTGGAGACTTTTCACTTGAAATATTCATAGGCACCATACACTTAAAAGCAAAGAGAACACCAGACTTCTCAGAACAGATTCTTATTTTTGGGACTTGAATCACTCGTGGGATAAATACATTTTCCATGTGACGTGTGTGTGTGTATTTTATTGTTTATAATGATACATTATAATGACAAATGCTGATAAATAATGACAAAAATTTGATTTCATGTGAGATATTTTGGAGTATGTTGCCTCTTTTATTGAGCTTTGCCTAACAGCAAAAAGGGCCTGGATTTGAGTCCTGGGCTCAGGCGTTTCTGTGTGGAGTTTGCATGTTCTCCCTGTGCTTGTGTGGATTTCTTCCGGCTACTCCTGTTTCCTCCCACAGTCCAAAGACATGCACATTAGGCTAACTGGCTGTTCCAAATTGCCCCTAGGGGTTAGTGTGAGTGTAAGTGTGAATGTGTGTTGGCTCTGCTGATCCAGATGTACTGAGATAGGCACCAGCCTCACCGTGCCCCAAATAGTATTAAGTGGTTCGGTAAGTGAGTGAGAGCCTTTATCTGTGGGTACTTTGCCAAAAACGGCTAAATGTTTGCTTTTTTTCCCCAAATATGTTGAAAAATATACAATTTGCACAGGATGTACCTGCGTTTTTCACATTGATCAGTGTATGACATGTTCTTAATAAAAATATTTCTTAGTCTTAGTTGAAGTATTTCAATCTGATCAGTATTTATGTCTCCTCCAGATTTGTTTTTCAAGGAATCCATAAAACCAAGTCAAAATGGATAAGTTTCGTATGATGTTCCAGTTTCTTCAGTCCAACCAAGAGACGTTTATGCATGGAGTTTGTGGCCTTATGGCCCTGGCTAGCGCACAACTGTACTCTGCTTTTGAGTTCAACTGCCCCTGCATGCCTGAATATAACTACTCCTATGGAATTGGTGTGTTGCTAATTCCAGCTATTTGGTTCTTTCTCCTTGGCTTTGTCCTGAACAATAACGTGTCTATACTTTCTGAGGAATGGAAAAGACCAGATGGTAACAGAGCCAAGGATCCCACAGTTTTTCGCTACATGTTCATTTCAGTGTCCCAGCGCTCATTGATTGCTCCTGTAGTTTGGATTACAGTCACATTAATGGATGGGAAAAGCTTCCTTTGTGCATTTAGCGTGGACTTGGATATTTCTGAATTTCTGACTGGAAACTTGACTGGGGATAGCCTATCAGAGGTGGAGATGATCACATTGCTTGCCAAAGTCCCTTGTAAGCACATATTTGATGGACAGCATATTTTCTCCCGAGAGGCTGCCTCCAGGTATATTAAATGTATGTCACAGGTATGAGATTATGATCTTTTCTTATTATATACAGTATTATAGAAATAAATGATTCAGGCTTGTTAGTTAGTATGAAAAACATTTATTAAGACCATTATTTATATATATATATATATATATATATATATATATATATATATATATATATATATATATATATCTCTGATTGGTACATTGTCTCGGGATCATTAACCATTAATCAAGAGGACAGTGCTTCATTCAAAATAGCAGACGCTGTCAGTTTGTTATAGGCACTTGAGCAGGCAGCGTCATCATTATCCCACTTTAAAATGGAAAAATAAACCATAAAATCTTGTTTTAGTTTTTTTTTCTTTTTCTTTTTGTAATTCCTTGTAGTTTATGATAAATTTTAATTAGTGGGCAAACACATCTTTAGAGAGCCGGGTTTCTCATATTTTCTTGTAGTATGTAGCCTACTTATCTATATATGCTAATATAGTCCGTAGTGCTATTTACCTCACCAAGCTCACTTAATCTTGATCTTTTGTGTTTCAAATATTTAAATATAAACTACAAATATCTTATTTTATTCGTTTTCTTTTGCAAAAAGGACTATAACTGTGAAAAATAGTTTAAAGTGACATTATTGTACTCTTAGGATCTTCACCTGCCTGCGCTGGGAGCTCATCTGAGTCTGTATTGATTAAAAACATATTTAAAATAATAAATAAACCACAAAAATCGTGAATAGTTTGCTTTTATCTATATATTTCTGCATAGTACTACCAAAACTCTGAAGTATTTAAAGAGATGCCATTACACAGCCGTTAGACTCCATGCCTGTCGACTCGTGATTTAAATATTAATGATAATAATAATAGATTTGGATCTTTGCCATTGGTGCATAACTGTTAATTGTATAGTATTAATTCTTTCTGTTTGTTGTTAATTGCACCGATCTCTCTACATTCACAGGCTTTTGGCTGGCTCTTCCTGTTGATCCTTACATCAATTGCATTCACTGTTCGCGCCATGCGTCCCTGCTTCAGCCAATCGGCATTCCTCAAAACTAAATACTGGGCACACTATGCTGACATTGAGCGGAAGATATTTGATGAGATATGTGCCGAACATGCCAAGACTTTTGCCAAAGTCTGCATCCATCAGTACTTTGAAAGTGTCAGTGCGGACTTGGACAACCTGCACAGAAAACACAGGGATTACAGTAAAAAGGACGATGATGAACCGTCTCGAAAGGAAGATGAACTGCTAGGAATTCACGCCCAGGAGGACATGAACAAAGTTTTGCTTAACTGGCACCTATCTAAGCCTCCGTTAAGCCTGAGAAGGCACGTAGCCAGTGATGAGGAAATCAAGAAAGCAAATGGATACCAAAATGGCGTGAAAACTGGCTATGACAACGCTACATTCACCGCCGATCAAAAGGCCGATGACAAAGGATACGTCGCATGCAAAAACGGAAATAACTATATGAATGGTAAAGCTTTCATCATGCAGCACGGCGTGGCTGGATATGATAACCCATCCAGCATAAAAAAGAAAGAGTGGGCTGTATATTACAGTAAGGTCTGAAGCTGTTAGTGCTGGATGTATTGCTAAATCAGCTTCACTGAAAGAAAGGAAAGCCTGGGCAAAGGTGTTAGAAGAACAACACACAATCACTGTACCTTGCAGGCCACACTAAGTTCTCATTCAAATTAAAGCAAAGTCTGATCCAACATTGCCATGTTCCTTGTACACCCAAGACACTGAGTGAAGACTTAAAATTTGGTGTGCCTTTAACTACGGCTTACAATTATATACCGTTCAACCAGTAACTCAACGTCTAGTTGGAAGGGAATGTGTGCATTATGGGATGTCCAGGAAATGCCTTATCTCATGCATGCTCATCTCATCAAAATATTCCTGAGCAAATGCCAACAAATCATCATCACCATTTGCTCATCTTTGCTTTTGTCATCCTTTTAATAATGGATATCCCTTTTGGACAATCTCTTTATAGCATTATAATGTATGTTTGTGCTCTTTTTGTCATGTATAGTATGTTTTAATTGTTTAACATGTTAGTCCCTGGATGACGTCACCTAATTCAAGAAAATAATTAGTGTGCTATTCCTTTGGTCCCACCAGAGGGCGCAGTTGAATATAGTCCATCCACATAGTACAGAAATGATTAAACAATTATTGGTGGATGAACCTGAGACACTGCATACACAATAAGAGACAATAATGTATCTGCTGATATCCACTGACATGAATGATCTCTATGACAGCCCAAAGACTGTTCTTGTTGATCTATACACTATAAACAATGAAGCATGTTTAGGCTGTTTTAAACATTTTGATGATGAATTTGTTTCACAATATTGGGCAAATGGGTAATTTTTTTTTTTTTGTAGTTTTAGTTATTATTTTAGTTAGGTTCGCTCATTAAGGTGATGTGTTTCTGCTCAGAATGTTGGGTGTTCATTGGTTGACCCTGTGCATTACCCCGACTTCCTAATAAGCTGCATGTGAAGAAAAAAATCCTGCTGTACTGTAATGTAACTATGACAAATAAAGGCATTACTTTATTTTAAATGAATAAATCAGGGTTTCTCCATGTAATCTCCCCCTAGCTCATCAGTAGCTAGTGCAGTTATCGCAGACAGGAATTTGAAAGCTTTTCCCTTCACATAAAACAATGCAAACACTGTGAAGGTGTGAATTCTGGGTAGACTGATCAAAGTGCAGTTGTTCAAGTCAATAAATATTTGAAATAGCAGATTTTACATACAGTGAAAATTCATGGTTAACACGTCCACCATACAGCAAGAAGGGCTTGTGTGGGTTTAATCTGGACACTCTGGTTCATTCCCAAAGTCCAAAGACATGCACATTAGACTGATTGCCTGTTCAAAATTGCCTCTAAGTGTGACTGGTTGTGTGTAGGCCCTGCGATAGACTGGTGAACTGTTCAGGGTGTACCCTGACTTCGCCCAGATCCAACTGAGATGAGCTCCAGCCTCCCTGCGACTCTAGTAGGAAGTTTTAGTAGGAAGTAGGAAGCGGTTTGGCGAATGAATTAGTGAATGAATTAAACAGACACAAGAGGCTTTATTGAACTTCCCAATGGTGGAGACGTGTCCATTCTGGTTGTTGGTGTGGAAGCCTGGGTGGCATGGTGGTCCAGTGGTTAGCACTGTTGTCTCCCATCAGACTGGGTTTGAACCTTGTGGTTGACCGGGGTCTTTCTGTTTGGAGTTTGCATGTTATCCCTGGGCTTGTGTGGGTTTCCTCCTTCTAACAGTGGATTAGGACAACTAATTACTATAAAGTGCACATAGGTGTGAATCGTTGTTTGTTTTAGCCAAGAAGTAGACTGGTGGCCTCTCCAAGAGCATACCCTGCCACCCTTCCTAAGTCACTCATGATAAGCAGTATAGATGGATGAATGGATGGATGGGTAGATGGATGGATGTGTGGTAGCCTGGGAAAATAGGAGCAGTTTTACTTTACTGTATTACTCCAATTCCCCAATTTTCTGAACCAGAAATAAAGGTATAGTATTTTAAAATCTGGTTAAAATTCCCAAAGTGAAAAGGGAGAAAATTGCTTTTAAAGATTTCATGCCAGTCTCCGTGCCTATAGCAATACATTTTTACAACTTAATCTACTTATGGAAAAACAACATTACTTTACCAATTTTAAAGAATTGTAAGTTTACAGCGGGAAATGAGCCATCAATTTGATTATCAGCCACATGAACATCGGTCACTCACTGAAACACGAGCCTTGTTGTCTCTTCAGTCAGCTGATCTCTATCTACTCCTACATCAGTGGGGAAATAATTACTGCTTAATTCAGCCAGTTGTGATATTCTTGAATAATTTCATTTATTCATTCACTTTCTGAACCGCTTAATCCTAATTAGGGTCATGGGGAGGCTGGTATCCATCTCAGCCGGCTCTGGGCAAGGACAGAGTACACCCTGAACAGCTCGCCAGGCCATCGCAGGGCAGAAACACGCTGATGGCAATGCAGCCACGAAAATCAGCAATGGTTCTTTTACATGCCATGGCCGACATGGCCGGCCTTTGATAACCCAGTTAACCGCAGTGACAATCCGTTGATAGTGGGGCTTGAAACCCTGACCTTGAGATCACTTGACTAATTTTCTTTTTTTATTATTAAAGCTTTTTAAATAGCTAAACACTGGTTACAAGTTTTGATTAAGCTGGTGCATTGTGGGCATTCTGAGAACGGTACCACATTACTTTTGTTATTTGAGTCCCCATTTATTATCTGTGCCATCCGAGAAGAAGTCCATTGATACTCATTCAGTACATTCAGCTCATCAGCTGACTTCATTTTATTGGCACATTAATGTTGCTGAGCCTCGACCTGACCAACCGGAGCACCAATGCCATGCTGACTACATGCTGTAATTAAGGCTAAATGTGGTTCAACAAAGTATTAGTGTACTTTTCTTTCTTTTTCTTTTTTTGGCAAAGCTCTTGATCATAGATCTTGAGAAATATTGTCTGTTGTGCTGAAACAATAAGACACTGAAGTATTCCTTTAAGTAAAGGTAGCACTTACGAGTAGTGCTAATTACTTTCATAGCACAACTGCTGTGCCTTGGCTCGAAATGCTGTCTGCTTTCCTTGTCATCATTTTGCTTTTCTTTAAAGCCGCTTTGGAAAAATGCATCATCTTTCTTTTCCACAGTAAAATGACACATCATCCTGGACACCGATGTAACGATGTCAGGATGATGCCTCGGAAATGGTTGTATAACAGGCTCATCAGAGGCTGTTTGGCCTAAAACAGCTAATGCTCCGAGTGTGCTTTGTTTACGCCATCTCTCCATGTGTCGACACATTTATATTCATCAGCAGGGGAACGGTAAAGGATTTAGGCTTTCATCCTGTGAGTCATTTCATAGGCCACACCAAAACACAGCCACAGCTTCTTGGTTTTCTACGTCTCTGTGGTCTGAGGGGGAAAAGGCCGTCATCTGCCAGTGTTGATGCCAGTGTTGATGAAGCGCACACACAGCCTTATGTATTTTGGTTGCCGCAATCAGACAGAGAGAGAGAGATAGATCGAGAGAGAGAGAGTTTGTCTTTTGACTGCAGTCACCCCTGAAAAAGACAAGGAGAAAGAGGAAGAGAGCTCGAGTGTGAGAAAGCTTGGAGGAGGGGAATCGCACACACAGGATGGAGGGAGGATGGAGGGAGGGTGATGGGAGGGTGCGAGTGGATGAGTTGCGAGGCAAACCGGGATCACATGAGCAGATATCTGTTTACAAACTGAAGCTCGGAGGCTGAAGAAGCGAGAAACACAGCAGCTAACACTCTGGGACAACGATTTCTTAACACACACACACACAATGCTCCACCCTATACCCATTCCAGAGAGAGCAAGGAATTCTGGATGAGCTGTTAATCAGCCATTGTGGGTTTTTTGTTTTTCCTCTTCAAGGACTCAGGGACCAGATGGTCTGAGGTGGCACGAAAAAACAGAAAAAAACCAAAACACTCCCCCATACAGGCTGCATATACACACACTCATCCTCGAAACCATACACACTCTACACTCAGATCATTCTGTTTGAGGCATTGTATGGGGACGTCTTTGTTCTGGTTTACTTCTTCTTCCTCTTTGTTTTTGGATGGGCCCTCTGTAAGGAATATCTTTGACAAATCAGCTATTCTTCAGAAAGAGACAAAAGACCAGGACTTCCCGTGAAGCTCAATGACACCAGGCGGACGAAGCTTGTGAAAACCCACCAGGAGATCATCCAGTAGCTCGACGAGGACCACGGACGAGGACATGTCCTCACCGGTGAAGTGTGGCCTCACTCTGGAGCAACTGCAAGAATCTTAAAGGATCACAGGGCCTTGTGAAAGACTCTTAACGACCAGAAGACTGATATCTTTAAGCTTAGGATTCTTAACTTTGTGTGTGTGAAGGGGAGACACTGACTCTGCTCTGAGATTTCTTCAGTCTGTGTCACTTTAACACTCCTATTGAGTCATCTCCAAACCCAGGAAACGAGCACCAAGGACACGACATGATCCCTTTGTCTTTGCGTCGCGAAGTCTTTTGTGATGCAGTTACCGGCGAGAGCAGCGGACCATGACGACAAACACGAGCTTCGAATAATCACCAGAAAAAGAGAGTCTCCTCTCCGAGCTTCCGGAACTAGAGACTCACAAACCCTGGACATTTAATACGGAGCGCTAAAAACAACAACAACAACAACAACAACAACAACAACAGCCAAAAACTATCCCTGGGTAATTCCGAGAGAGAGAGAGAGAGAGAGAGAGAGAGAGAGAGAGAAAGAGAGAGAGAGAGAGAGAGGGGCGCTTTCACTTCGCTCCGAGTTCCGTGTCAGGTTACATGCTGCCATTCCAAAGGTGTAACGGTAAGAAGATACACTACAGACCCCCTGTATACCGGTGTCATTCCTGCTAAGTGTATTTTTATGACTGTATCATTTCTACTACTCACTTTGAAATCATTTAACAACCACATTTTGTTAAAAAAGAGCAGATATACATATATAGTTTAAAATATACATTTAAATTGAGTTCAAACTTGATATCATAACCTGTGTTACGCTGATACTACACTAAACTACACAATACCATCCTAAACTACACTAAATCATTCTAAACTACACTAAACTACACAATACCATCCTAAACTACACTAAACCATTCTAAACTACACTAAACGACACTATACCATCCTAAACTACACTAAACCATCCTAAACTACACTATACCATCCTAAACTACACTAAACGAGACTATACCATCCTAAACTACACTAAACCATTCTAAACTACACTAAACTACACAATACCATCCTAAACTACACTAAACCATTCTAAACTACACTAAACGACACTATACCATCCTAAACTACACTAAACCATCCTAAACTACACTATACCATCCTAAACTACACTAAACGAGACTATACCATCCTAAACTACACTAAACTACACTATACCACCCTAAACTACACTAAACTACACAATACCATCCTAAACTACACTAAACCATCCTAAACTACACTAAACTACACTATACCATCCTAAACTACACTAAACTACACAATACCATCCTAAACTACACTATACCATCCTAAACTACACTATACCATCCTAAACTACACTAAACGACACTATACCATCCTAAACTACACTAAACTACACTAAACCATCCTAAACTACACTATACCATCCTAAACTACACTAAACTACACAATACCATCCTAAACTACACTAAACTACCCTATACCATCCTAAACTACATTACACCATCCTAAACTACACTAAATTACACTATACCATCCTAAACTACACTATACCATCCTAAACTACACTAATCTACACTATACCATCCTAAACTACACTATACCATCCTAAACTACACTAAACGGCACTATACCATCCTAAACTACACTAAACGACACTATACCACACCACCCTACACTAAACTACACTATACCACACCACCCTACACTAAACTACACAATACCACACCACCCTACACTAAACAACACTATACCACACCACCCTACACTAAACGACACTATACCACACCACCCTACACTAAACGACACAATACCACACCACCCTACACTAAACGACACAATACCACACCACCCTACACTAAACGACACTATACCACACCCTCCTACACTAAACTACACAATACCACACCACCCTACACTAAACGACACAATACCACACCACCCTACACTAAACGACACTATACCACACCACCCTACACTAAACTACACAATACCACACCACCCTACACTAAACTACACAATACCACACCACCCTACACAATACCACACCACCCTACACTAAATGACACTATACCACACCACCCTACACTAAACTACACAATACCACACCCTCCTACACTAAACTACACTATACCACACCACCCTACACTAACCTACACAATACCACACCACCCTACACTAAACTACACAATACCACACCACCCTACACTACACGACACTATACCACACCCTCCTACACCAAACTACACAATATTACACCACCCTACACTAAACGACACTATACCACATCACCCTACACCTCACCACCCTACACTAAACTACATTATACCACACCACCCTACACTAAACTACACTATACCACACCACCCCACACTAAACTAAACTATACTATACCACACCACCCTACACTAAACGACACTATACCTCACCACCCTACACTAAACTACACTATACCACACCACCCTACACTAATCTACACTATACCATCCTAAACTACACTAAACTACACTATACCACACCACCCTACACTAAACTACACAATACCACACCACCCTACACTAAACTACACTATACCACACCACCCTACACTAAACGACACTATACCACACCACCCTACACTAAACTACACAGTACCACACCACCCTACACCAAACGACACTATACCACATCACCCTACACTAAACTACACTATACCACACCCTCCTACACTAAACTACACTATACCACACCACCATACACTAAACTACACTATACCATACCACCCTACACTAAACGACATTATACTACACCACCCTACACTAAACTACACTACACCACCCCACACTAAACTAAACTATACTATACCACACCACTATACACTAAACTACACTATACCACACCACCCTACACTAAACCACACCATCTTACTCTAATCTACACTATACCACACCACCCTACACTAAACTACATTATACCACACCACCCTACACTAAACTACACTATACAACACCACCCTACACTAAATGACACAATATTACACCACCCTACATTAAACTACACTATACCATACCACCCTACACTAAACTACACTATACCACACCACCCTACACTAAACTACACTATACCATACCACCCTACACTAAACGACACTATACCACACCACCCTACACTAAATGACACTATACCACACCACCCTACACTAAACTACACTACACCACCCCACACTAAACTAAACTATACTATTCCACACCACCATACACTAAACTACACTATACCACACCACCCTACACTAAACCACACCATCTTACTCTAATCTACACTATACCACACCACTCTACACTAAACTACACTATACCACACCACCCTACACTAAACTACACTATACCACACCACCCTACACTAAACTACACTACACTTATTTACATTATACCATCCTACACTACACTAAACTACACTATACCACCCTACACCAGACACTAGACTAAACTACATACTGTGCCACCTGACATTAAACTACACTACATTAATCTACACACTACACCACACTAAACTACACAACACAACACAACACAACATTAAACTATACACTACACCACCCTACTCTACACTATACTAACCTACACCATCATACACTACACTGTGTGCACAATTATTTGGCAAGTTTGAGGATTAATTGTTATTGTACAACTATCCAGTGCTCTTGTTCAATCCAAAATGTTAATAAACCCTCAAACCTGAACATTTAAGTAGTAAAAGTGAAGTTTTGGCTTTCTTAAGAGAATATCTATATGTACACCAT
>JAOUQZ010000026.1:5969810-5996565 GCA_028564935.1 Neosilurus hyrtlii
CAGCTTGGAGTTGGAAATTATGGATAAAATGATATGGTCAAAATAATCACTTGCCTAATAATTGTGCACACAGTGTACACTAAACTACACTACACCACCCTGCACTACAATACTAAACCATACTACACCACACTACATCACACCACCCCACACTAAACTACTACTTCACCACCCTAAGCTACACTATAATACACAACACTACACTAAACTATGCATTACAGCACACTACACTACACTACACAAGACACCACCGGACACTGCAATACACTACACTACACCACCCTACACTACACTTAACTACACTATACCAACTGACACTACTCCACACTTATACACACTACACTAAACTACAGTATACTCCGATACTAAACTACACATTACAATTACAGCGTACTACACTACACACACTTGGCTAAACTACACATTACAGCACACTACACCACACTACACCTTATCATACTACACCACACTATACTAAGCTAAACTACACATTAATGGACAGTACACCATGTCACACTACACTAAACTAAATGACACTGCACTACACAACACTACACTACACATTTCAGCACAATATACCACATCACGCTAAACGAAACTACATTGTATCCTACTACACTACACCACACTATACTACACTCATCTAAATTATACTTACTCATATACACCACACCACAATAAACCAAACTACACTACATCATATACAGTACACCACACTAAACTACCTATTACAGCACAATGCACCACACTACAGTAAACTGTGAAAAATACTGCACTGTATTACACCACACTATACTAAACTACACTACATCATACCATACAAAACTACACCACACTACATTACACCACACTGTACTACACTTGGCTACAATACACTACACTGCATTACACACCACTTTATACTAAAATATATCATACTACACTACACTAAACTAAACTACACATTACAGCACAAAACGCTAAATTGAACTGCACCATATTTAACTACAATACACTACATTACGCCTCACTAAACTACACATTACAGCACACTACACCACCCTAAACTAAACCAAATCACACTATACTACACTTAATTACAATACACTACACTGAATTACACCACACCACACTATACAAAAGTATACTACAGCATACCGCACTACACCAGACTCTACTACACAACATTACAATACTCTAAACTACACTAGACATTACTGTAGACATTACTCTCTACCACACCACACTACATTACACTACACACTGTACTACGGTACACCACATAACACGACATTACTCACATTGGGGGCAGCCATAGCCTAATGTTTAGAGAAGTGGCTTTGGGACCGAAAAATGTGTGGCGGTGGGGGAGTGAGCTGCACCTTCCCTTCCTCCGCCTTCATGGCTTAAGTGCCCTTGAGCAAGGCACCTAACCCCCAACTGCTCTCCGGGCGCCCCCAATGTGTGTGGCAGCCCACTGATCCGAGTGTGCATGCTCACTTTGGATGGGTTAAATGCAGAGGCAATAATTTTCCTTGCGGGATTAATACACTATAGCAAAAAAATACTATACATTGCACACCATAAGTACTATTTTTCAGTATTTGTCACTATTTGTCTGGAGGTAAAATCATGAGACTACCATAAATTATAGTCCAGAACCATAGTAACTGAAACATTTCTTGAAATGGCCCTACAGATGTCAAGCATTCAATTTCATAACAGTTTTATCAGCTTTACTTTCGCTATATTTTAACATTATTTGCCTCACTGCTTTAAATGTACAGTATGTGTTTTTGTATGAATGAGGATCTTTATCTCACACACACACACACACACACACACACACACACACACACACACACACATACACCAGGTGCTTGTCCCTGAAGGGCCAGATGGTGGTTTTGTTGGAGGCAACACCACAGTCTTCCATGTTTGCTTTGTGCATTGCTAATTACCCAGAGTTCCCTTGGCACATAGCATGTAGCCAGTGAATAAAAAGCCACTGGTTTTCCCAGCCACTTTTATGATCGGCCCGATTCCAGCCGCCACCGATTTGCACATTTGTGTATCTTTTATTGTTCACGGACCCTGTGTTTATGTCTAGGCTGTCTTTGTGGAGTAGGACTGCAGCTCTCACACTGCAATATGTCATCGGAAGATCTATACCAATTGCCGCTCAACGTCTATGTCATAGTGCTGGGCATTGGCTTGTTCATCTTTATGCTCAGTGTCATCTTCTGTTGCTACCTCTTCAGGTGCAAGCATACAGTACACACACACACATACTCAGGGATGTACATATTCACATAACAAGCTGTACACAAGCATTTAACTTAAACATTTTTGACACAATAGCATATGCTGGCTTTCATTTTCCAACAGTTTAATAGCAGACCCACTCTAGGTCATTTATTCACACACCACTTCCTCTGATTTAAAGGCCAGTAAAATAACTAATGTATAAATGTTAACATATTTCAGCAATCTAAGTGTCATTTTCTTTTTTATATACTATTTGATGGTGTGTTTTTGCTCAATATAAATATAAGCATCCTTGGATGAGCACAGGGCAGCCTGTATAATTATAGCAGCAGTTTTTTTTTATAATATCCGGTGTGTTTTTAGGAAGTGCAGTGGTTATAGAATAAAAATGTAAAGGCAAAATCAAGATTTGGTTTATGTAAATAAAGGGCATGTGGTATTTAAACACACACGCGAAGTATAGGTGGTCCTGATATTCAATTTATTTTGCTTTTTTTTTTTTTTTACCGTGTAGGTTGAAGCAACAAGACGCACGACAACAGTACAGCTACAATGAGGTACTACGATATAGTTACCATTATTACATGGAAAAACTTCATTCATTCATTCATTCATTCATTTTCTAAGCCACTTAATCCTAATTAGGGGCACAGGGAGGCGGGTGCCAATCTCAGCTGACTCTGGGCGAGGGCGGGGTACACCCTGGACAGCTCACCAGGCCATTGCAGGGCAAACACACACACACAACCATTCACATTCACACTCACACCTGGGGATCATTTGAAACATCCAATTAGCCTACTGCGCATGTTTTTGGAGCGTGGAAGGAAACCGGAGTACCCGGGGGAAACCCATGAAAGCATGTGGAAAACATGCACAAACCTCCTACAGAAACGCCCAAGCACGGGAATCGAACCCAGGCCTTCTTGCTGTGAGGCGGATGTGCTAACCACTGCGCCACCATGCCCCTGTAAGGTAAACAATGACGGCTTATTATTATTATTATTATAATATACTACTTTATAAATACTAAGGGGATGGCACAGTGGTGTTTTGGGTAGATGGTCCTGGGTTTAGGTCCTGGGCGTGGGCATTTTTGTGTGAAGTTTGCATGTTCTTCTCGTGCTGGCGTGGGTTTCCACCCACAGTCCAGAAACACGCACATAAGGTTAACTGGCTGCTCCAAATTGCCCCTAGGTGTGAGTATGTGTTTGGTGGCTTAGTGATGGTCTAGTGAGCTGTTCATTTTGTACTCTGCCTTCTCCCAGTGTCTGAACAGGCTCCAGTCTCTGCGCGACCCTAATAAGACTAAGCGGTTCGGCAAATGCATGAGTGACTGAGTAAATGAAAATGATGGAACGTGTCCAGTTGTAGTTACTGCTGAAGTGATTCTGCTAGCATGCAGGATCAGTGGGTTAAGAATGGTGGATGTAAATATAGAATAAGCTCTGTAGTCATCACCATGAAACCCAATCTCGCTCCTCATAGATGACCTTCAGACAGCGACCTTGCAGTAGTGTGGGTTCATATGTGTGGATTGAGCATATTAGCTTCACACAAGGCATGTGACAAGTGTTTAAAGCATGTCGTCTGCGAGTTTGGATAAGGGGCCTCACTTGAACTTGGGGCCTACTGAATTGATGAAGAAATGCAACAACTCAATAAAGTTTAGGATATTAAATGATTGAAAAATGAGCTGTTTGGGTTAAACACTATTATACAAACGCGGTAATACAGTGATGGGATTTTTTTTGTGTGTGTGAAGAATAACAAGTAAAGGTGGTAGTGTTGGCTGATTTCCTCATGTTTCCTTTATGTTTTTTTTAACAGGTGGTGCTGAAAGGGGCAGGAAAGAAGCTGAGCCTTCTCGGAGTACGTGTGCAAGCTCTCATGTGGTGAATTTGTGTGTTCATGTGTAAACTATACGTCTTTCGCTATGAGATACAACGGGGGTGTGTGGGTGTAAAATTGATGCACGTTTTCTCTACTTTCCATCTGGCCTGGTTTTCAGACCTCAAGGAGGAAATCTCTCACTACCAAATAGTTTATCACACATTTTTAGAATGCAGGAGGTTTTAAATATTCTATATAGAGTACGATCGCTGAAAAGACCTTTTTGGCAGATCAACCCAGTACCAAAAAAACATATTGAGCTTTATTGTTAATTTAATTGGTTAAAGTCTTCAACCATTAGGCATGTGTCAGATCTAATTTTTTTATTTATTTATTTATTTATTTTTTACAGCAACCCTGTGCCGTGTGTCTGGAGGAATTTAAAGCCCGGGATGAGCTGGGCGTGTGCCCGTGCTCTCACACCTTCCATAAAAAGTAAGCACTAGTTCAAGCTTAAAAAAAAAAATAATAATAATAACAATAATAATAATAAAAAATTAAAAAGAAAAATGGGAGGGGGTTTGGAAGTAGGGGCAACAAAACATGCACTTAAAAATAGAAGCTCATAGAGCTTGTTTTGTTTGGTGGGGATGTGGTGGATGTCATGCATTACACCAACAGCAGCTAAAATGTCAAAAAAAAAAAAAAGTCTGTTGTGACAGGATCCATGCCAGTGTCAGTTAGCATTTACACTTTAGATATTTGCAACTCTTTGCTTGCTTTGCTTCACCACTTACACCTGATGTGGAAATATCTCTGAGCTTTAAAGTAATAACGCTGCAGATGACATGCTAGTAAGCCCAGTCAGCATTAAACAAAGGAGGTATATTTTGAGTTAGAGGTTTTTACTTTAATGCAGCATAACTGAGTGGTTGGTTATGAAGCTTGCAGGACAAAAAAAAAAGGCATAATAATTAGCATGCATGAACAGTGTTTATAAGTTCATCATTAGTAACTGCCCTGCATGGGCCTTGTGCACCATACTCAAGATACCATCAACTTGATTTTTCATGGTTTGTTTGTATATCTGTATGCATCATGGTGCTGATTGGCTGTTTGCTCTTTGGACGTCACATGGGCCAACATCCAGGAATTCAAACTAAAGCAACGTTTTTTTACTGAAACAACATCCAAACAACAACAAATTAAAACTAGAACAGAATTGACTTAGACACGCAATCACATTGTGCATGTTGCGAGGCTGGTGGCTTGCACCGATTTCTACCGAATTCTTTTCATTGAAAGTGCTGTTGTTTTGGAAATTCAACAAGAGTTCTACAAAAATGTGACAATATTATGTTTGCCACTGCAGTCATGAAAATATGCTTCAACCTGAGATGAAGAATGAGTGAGCACTATTGCGCATGCGCAGTAAAAGCAGTGGGCTGGGTCTTCGCCAGTATTTGACTGTTATACAAAACACAAAGCTGGATACAGTGACCAAAAATACCACTGTACTGATTTAGATGAAGTAATTTGCATTTGGTTTGCAGAATCTTGGTGAAAAAAACTCCTGAATCTCCCGTCATTTGCTGTTTTTTTGTTCACAAACTATTCGCTGCTTTTTCTAGTGCAAAATGCTAATAAAATACAAATGATGACAAAATACACAGAATATGGTGGATGCCATCAAGTCTCAAACTTGTTGCTTTTCCTTGCGAACGAAAACCGAATAATTTGCGAGCAAAATGACAACTTTGCGACCTTCTTGCGACATGTCAGATTATTCTGTGTCCTAGGCTTATTTTGCGGCATTCACATAAATTTCAAACGTTTGGGATTTTTTGTGCAAAGTTCACGGACCAGGCGACCAAAATGTGATGCCGTTCAACAAATTTGAGAATAAAAAGCGACAGCCGCGAATTGACACTCATGTGATTACCCCATAAATAATTTTGTTAAAATCCCTCCTCCTGAAGAAATGCATGTGTAACTGCCCTTCCAGTGATGAAAGTTCTGATCTTTCCTTGTATCAGTAGGAAAGAATATGTTATAGACACACATGGAGCAATACAGTGTAATAATTAAGAAATCTTAACAACTCACAACGTCTGCCTTGGGACGGCCTGGTGACCTGAAGACTCCTTGAAAGCCTCATATAGATTGTAAATTATTAATTCGTTCCGCTTAATCCTGCTAGGGTCACAGGGAGGTTGGAGGTTATCACAGCGAAGGCGGGGCACACCCTAAACAGCTTGCCAGACCCTTGCAGTGCAACACACACACACACAACTATTCACACTTAAACCTAGGGGCAATTTGGAACAGCCAATGAGCCTCACATACATATCTTTGGACTGTAGAAGGAAACCGCAGTATCTGGAGGAAACCCATGCCAGCATGGGGAGAACATGCAGTTCCCACACAGAAACACCCTTTCAAGCCTGGGACTTGAACCCAGGACCTTCTTGCTGTAAGGCAGACATGCTAACCAATATTCCACCAGATTGTAAATTATTTTCCTAAACATTGTTACCCAAATTAAACAAACGGAAAGGGACATTGTCATGAGTGGTGGTATCAAAGAAGACAATCATTCAGATAGATGGATATTTGGTTTGTGAAAGATACTAGTCAGGAATGAGGGTTATACATCAAGTTTATTATGGGTTCGCATTGCGGTCTCAATCTTCTAAAACCGTCCAACCCAGCAAGATTTCACAAACTCCAGGTTGCAGTCCATTTCCATTTGCGCCATACTGGGATCAAACCTTGAGACTTTGATTTGCAGTCTGAAAGGTTCATGCTTTTTTTCAGGTGCCTGTTGAAATGGCTGGAGATTCGCAGTGTTTGCCCAATGTGCAACAAACCCATCATGCGACTGCACCCCACCCTGCCCCGTGGAGCAGAGGGCCCACAAGATGCTGAGGAGGTGTGATCCTGGTAAAAAGGAATAGTAAATGGCACAACCCCAAAAACGTTGGGCCATACCCATGTATATGGTCTCCACAACTGCCACACTTGGAGCACATATGATCTGCCCATTACCACCGAAAGAGACTAACTACAACCTCCATGTGCACCAACCCTGGAGGCCTAATGGACTTGACAAGTAGCACCTGATTGGCAAGAACCAAAACTGTCATTTGTTTGACTTTATGATTAGCCCAGTGTTTCTTAACAAGGTGCAGGAAGTGCATGTGGGTGGACGGCAGGCAAGAGGCAGGTAAACACCTGCTGCTTTTGTCTCACGAGGTGCCGCTAAGCAACTAATGAGAAACAACAGTGAACTGTATGACGAGCACTGTTCACAAAAACAGTGTAGAACTAAGCGGACCCAATAGAATGCATGATAGTCTATTGTGGCCTGAAGTTTAAAGGGTGTAGTCTGTAGATAAAATGTGGTGTTCTGTTCGAAAAGGTACTGCGAGTCCTTATGGACCTTGTGTAGTGATTATGATGATATGAACTAATAATCAGCAGTTAAACTGTACTTCCCAGTTACTGATTGTGTATCAGGGCCAACGCATTGCCACTTTTTAATTTTGTATAGTTTGATGTTTTTGGGTTTTTTTTGAATAAAGTTTTGTGGATAAAACACTTTATAAACAATGCCTGATTTAAAACACTTTAATTCAATTACAAAATCCTGCATTCATGATACCAGAACAAACTTGCCCCCCCCTTTTTTTTTTTAAATAAAAGTATTGCCCCACCTCTTAATCATATCCTTTCCTTCTGGATAAAAAAAAAAAAAAAAAAAAAAAGTTTGTTCATCAATCCTATCAAGTTCATCAAATAGATTCAACTAAATAATCCATGCAAGGAAACCTGATGTGATTTTACCAAGAACCGGAGATAACTGGAATAAAGAAGATACATTCTGTCCTTCCACAGCCACAAGACCAAGATTATTGTCCTCGTGTTTATTGGTTCTTATTAATGGTTCCAAAACAACTACTTGTTCTAATTAGCAGCGTCAGTCCCTTTGGACTCCACGTATTCCATTGCTTTTTGCTTAACTGCTTGGATGCTCTCTGGTGTGCCGTGCTTCTTCTCATAGTCCAGATAGCGCTTGAAGAAGAACTTGATCTTTTTCACTGACACACTCAGGTGGACCACACGATCGAAGAGGGCCCTGGAGAGAAGAGTTTATTCAGATTTTACCATAGAGCTGTTCACAACCATTTTAACCTAAACAACAGACACAACTGGAACCCTAATTATATTTAGCATTAAGATCTGAACCATTCCTTCAGCCTGGGTATGACTATACATATGTTACAGTCAGACTGTGAAACCAGTCATTTCATGAAATTCCTAAAACTTAAGTCATTTCACAAACTGACTGTTTGCACAATCTGACTAACACACACACACACACACATACACACAGAGAGAGAGAGAGAGAGAGAGAAAGAGAAAAAGAGAGAGAGAGAGAGAGAGATAGCCCCCCCAACAGGCCTTCAACTAAGCAGCTAGCTCCGTGTTCACTGGCTCTCTTGAGAAGTATTTTATAGTAATGTTGTATATTCTCCATGTTAAAGAATTTAATACAACAATGATTTTTTTTTTGTTTTCTTACCATTCAGTGGACAGATTAAATCAGTTATAAAACTCCATCTTGTCGGATATGAATTAATAGCCTGCTCGCACGAGTTCATATCCAACTCAACGTCAAAGAATAATGCTAAATATGTGTGTGTGTATGTTTTGGATCTGTGATGTTGTTTTCTCTGTTTTCCCCTAAGGAAGCATGTTTTATTTTTCTGTTGTTACTACCTAAAATAAACTGCAACCAACCTGACATCTTTCTGCGAGCCATGCTTCATCATCAGGTCTATAAAGACCGACCACAAGTCTGTGCGTTTGGGGTAGGTGCTCAGAACCTTTTCAAACATCGCCTTGGCTCGCTCTTCATTCCCGTACTGGAACTCCAACCGAGCAAATTTTACAATCAAGTCCACATCTGTAACAGCAACACGAGATTTATTACTCATCTTTACAACTGTACTTAAATATAGACGGCACTGAAAATACAATCTGAATAAATAAATAAAATATAGAAAAAGTGCTGTACTTGCATTTAAGATACAGTTAACATTAGCTTCTGAATGAAAGATTGCTTACGCTCTTTATTGGACAGACTCTGTAGTGCCCTCTGAAGGAGAGCATTGGCAGCGTCACTCTGTCCCTGACGCAGCAAGAAGGAGCCATAACTTTGCCACACTGACTTTTCATGCTTGAAGCGCTTTACCATGTTCTTATATAAGTTATCTGCTTCCTAGACACACACACACACACACACACACTTAATACACAAAGCCCTAAACCATCTTGAGAATAGGTGTCATATTTAAAATACGTGATCCATTAGCTGACTCAGAATTGCAAAAAATTTCAAAGAAAAAAATGGAATGTCCCTAAATCACTGTGTGTTATTTAAAAAAGAAGATTCTCACCTTCATCTTGTTGGATTTGGCATAAATATCTGCCAGCTGCTGGTACACAGGCAGGGGCTCGCAGTACTGAACGGCTCGCTCAAAGACCTTCTGAAGGCTCTCTTCAGTACCGTACATGTTCTCCAGGTTGAGCAGAGCAACCCACACATTCAGCTTCTCCTGCTCCTCCCTACATGGCCACAAAAATAATATAAATACATAGTGGCTTTGTCACCTAATTAATACAACATTATTAACGAATGCTCAAATTTTTTTTAACCGAGGGTGCTAATAATTCTGGAGGGGACTGTATTCTCACCTGAATGAGATGGTTTTGAGGGCTCTCTCGGCTACAGTGCGAGCCTGCTCGATCTGTGTGGCCTGCAGCTGGAACGCCATGTACTGCAGCCAGAGCAGGGATGAGTCTGGGGACGAGAGCAACAGCCGCTCAAACGCTTCCGCACTCTCCGGTCGGGCCGTGGGTTCCATGAGCTCAGACTCCAGTTTGCTGAGCTTGAGTTCAGCCTCTTTACGTTCCGTCTCCGCCTCCCGACGAGACTTCTTCGCTGTCTGGAGGAGAGAAAATGGAGGTTATGGAGAAGAGAGTTCACCGTACAGTTATGGGACTGACTCAAGCTAGTGAATGAAGTAGACAGAAAATTTACACATGCTGTGCTGGGACCCTTGCTTTAGCTTTTATGTGTGATCTGTCCAATAATAATAATAATAATAGTAATAATAATAATAATAATAAAAGTGGATACTCCTGCTAGTTCTATATACATACATATACAAATATACACACACACTCCCCGGCCCAAAAAAATCTAATAAAAGAAAGTCTTGGAGAGCCTTTATCCTTGATCTCAGCATGTTATATTCATGCCATTGTTTCAATAAACTTGGGCAAACTCCAGTGTCGGGTTCATTTCTCACTGACGTCTTGAATTCCATAAAGTTTTCTCCAGCATATCCCGAAACCTTTCAATAGGGTTAAGGTCAGGACTGTGGGGGACGATACATATGTGAAAATGATTCCTCATGCTCCCTGATCCACTCTTTCATTATTTGAGACCCCATTTTATATCTGTGCCGTCAGGGAAGAAAAAGTCCAGTGATGTGATAACCTGCTCATTCAGTACATTCAGCTCATCATCTGCCTTCATTTTATTGCCTTATTAATGTTGCTGAGCCTCGACCTGACCAACTGGAGCAACAATGCCATGGAGATGTGCTGTGATCACGGCTAAAGGCTCCCCATGAAAATATTAGTGTGCTGCTTTTTTTTTGACCAAGCAATATACACACACATTTTACCATGTTCAGTAAAGACACAAACTTCCATCCAGCAAATGAGTTGCAAAATGAATATGTTGAGAATGGTGTTTTATGGGAACTATTCAACGTTCATTTCTCAGAATAAATATAGACTGATGTATTTCAGTGGAAGGTTCTTTTTCTGGCCATTTTAAATCTAATCAAACCCAAAGAGGCTGTCAAGATACTCAACCAGCTTAAAGAGCTTCTTTCATCAGCACTACATTCTTCATCTGCAATCACATCATTGCAAAAGGGTTTTATAATTAGGCTTGCTCTGGCGTTTCTGTGTGGAGTTTGCATGTTCTTGCTGTGCTTGTGTGGGTTTCTTCTGAGTACTCCGGTCTCCTTCCACACTCCAAAGACATGGCACATTAGGACACTTGGCATTCTGGGGTGATATACTGGGGAGCAGTCTGGGGTTAAGTGCCTTGCTCAAGGGTACTTCAGCCATGAAGGTGGAGGAAGGAAACTCCTCCTGCCACACATTTTTCCTACTGGTTCGGGAATGGAACCAGTGACCTTAAGGCCCCAAACCCTGTTCTCTAACCATTTGGCCACGGCTGCTCCAAATCATATAATTGAATGCAGGTCTCCTGCGTGGCAGGCAAGAATTCTACCACTGAACCACCAATGTTGCGTGAGTGTTAGCCCTGCAATTGTCTGGTGAGCTATTCAGGGTGTGCCCCGCCTTTGCCCAATGTTAGCCGAGATAGGCTCCAGCCTTCCCGCAACCCTAATAGGATTAAGTGGTTCAGAACGTGAGTGGTACACATTCCATACTGTGAATAATTATACATGAATTTGTGAAAGAGAGACCTTGGGTTGATCGTCCTGCTCATCATCGCTGGACTCGTAGGTGTTTTGGGTAGAAGATGCAGGTTTGAGAGAGCTCAGCGCGATGTCCCAGGAGAAATCAGATGGTACCTGGAGCCTTTCTGGCTGTTCTGGAGTTCCACTTTTACCCTAAAAAACAACAACAACAACAATAATAATAATAATAATAATAAAAATAATAATAATAAATGTTTCTCTTTATCTTGAATCATAATTTGGTAATATGAAATGATCATCAAGTCTGATCATGAACCGATGAACCGTTTCAGAAAGTTGTGTCAGTTATTTGCTCACCCTTTTCTTTTTGTCTTTTTCTCTAAAATACACCTCGACTCCACTGTCCTGATCTTCACCGTGCGAGTTGTTCTCCGTCTCCTTCATTAGCTCCCTCTTCTTGGTCTCTGCGTCCTTTTCTTTCTTTACTTTCTTCCCTAGAACAGCATCATTCTGTAGGGAGAAAAAAAAAAAAAAAAACACCACCACCCATGGATTGGTGAGATACACCCACTAGCCATTTTATTAGGAACATCTTCATATTCATGTCATATTCAGCCAATCATGTGGGTTGGTATGAGCACTTCCTACACTGCTGATGATGTTCTGTGATTTAAACTCACAATAAAAGTTTATACAGGATGGTGGGTGTGTGTGGGGTGGTGGTGGTGGTGGGGAGGGGGGGTGCTTCCATGATGAGCGGAAAAGCATCTCAGTAAACGTAACACATGACAAAGCTGCAACAGCAGCAGGCATCCCAATAACAACATAGTGTTTCCTACACACGCAATACTAATGGTAAAAATACAGGGTGACCCAATAAAACCTCCCGAATTTCAAAAGTAAATAAACAAATCGTTAAGAAAATCTAATTATTCTTCACAGTTGCTATTCAGCATTCCCCCGATGAATAGCAACCTTAAGAGCTTTAAGAGTTTGGAGTCAATGAGTACGCACTCGTGAATTAAGGTAGCACCATGGAAAAAATTCACAAGGGGTGCCATCAGGGGAAACGGGCCGCCACCCAATGCAATGAGATCAACCGATCCGGAAACATTTCCCTCAGCACTTCCAATGATCTTCGAGTTGTGTGTGCCGTAGCTCCATCTTACTGAAACCAAACATGGATCAAGGTGTTTAAGTTCCAATATGTATAAATACCAATGTACCTTAACTCCGTCTCTCCTGTCTTACCAAGTTTCATGTGTGGAAATAATAAATAAAAACTGTATCGAATGAAATTTCATGTGTGCGAACAACAATTTGCACAACTTTATTTAATTTACCTTTTAAATGCGAATCACCCTGTGTAAACGACTCAAATATAACCTACAACTCTTGACTCACTGCATTTTCCCTCAACAAAAAAAACCAAAGAAAGCTCAGTAACACAGATGACCTGATACAGGCAGGATAGAGCGGACATGAGGGGGGTGAGGTAAGAGTCAAGCTAAGTCAGCGGGATCCCCCATTCAAAGTGGTCTCCTAATTCTTTCCATGGCTGTATATGTATACATAAAACACAGTCATAATCTTTTTAAATCATAGTATCTCCATTATGCCTGAAAAATCAATATGCAAAATTATGTGTATAAAACGAACACTGGGAGCATTTAAAAGTTGGAAAATGCTGTCTCAGCAGGACATCTAACAAAACAATGAGGCATCAAGGACCGTTCGAAACTAATCAGACTCATTTCCTCTTTTAATATGCCTTCAATCTGCCCTCAGTTGAAAGCATCACGGATGTATCCATAATCCTACCTATTAAACATAAATCTGTTGTAGCGGCCTCAAATATCAGGAAAAAAACTTTCATGGTATTGACGTGAATCAAATCCCTGTTGTTTTTTTTTTTTTACTGCTTATATTTTAAAGAACTTACAGCAATTGTAACCAAATAAATATGCATGACATGATTTATTCCACAGGCGTCAAACTCAAGGCCTGCAGGTCAAATCCGGCTTGCCAACTCATTTTATGCAGCCCGCTGGAGGCTTCAAAGAATATGATTATCGTACATTCTTTGCATCAACCATTACCATGAACCCTGATTCATCATCTGTCCACTAGGTGGCAGCAACCTATTGAAAGTAGACAGCTAGTTATTTAGGACTCAGGAAAGATTGCAAGCTAGCTTGTCACCATCAAGTGTTGCCAGAAAAGGTAAGTGTTAAGGGTCCAGTGAATCCTGCCGATAGGACTATTTCATAACATAGAATCACTCATATTAGTGGATGAGCATAGCAAGTTTGAAAGCCCCAGTTGCAGTGAACAGTAAGTAAATGTCCAGAAACCTAATATACAATTTTGCCTCTGTGACCTTGAAAAGTAGGTCAAGGTCACTCACACCTAAACTCATCCTAGCACTCACAGTAGTGAACAAGCACACCAAGTTTGAAAGCCCCACCTACAGCACATGGCAAGTAACTGTCCGGAAACTAAAGTGGGATGGACAGACAGACAGAACCCATTCCTATGGTGCCCAAGGGGCGGGATATAAGGAAAAAAACCCTCTAAGGCGGCGTTATCCTGTAAGTGTTCCAGGCACCTCTGTTGGAGTAACAGTTGAAAAGGTAAGTGAATGACGACATAGTATTTATTGTTTTGTTCTTTTTTTATATCCATCACACACCCAAGATAAATACACACCTGCTTGCTCTCAGACAGCTTGCGCTTCCTTGAGGCATTCTTCTGGTCGTACTTTTCCTTTTCCTTTCCCCTCAGGCGCAGTGGAAGCCCAAGGGATTCTGGGAGAATGTCTGGTTTTCCGGTGTCCTCAGGGAGCAAGGAGAGGTCCACATGATTTTTCTCTGCGTTGATTCTAAATGTAAACAAACACATTTGGCAAATCCCACACCGGGTCTATAACTACTACATGCTAAGTCACATGCTGTATCTATACACACATTATATACATAAATATAATTTTTAAAAATATATTTGTATCACTTTGCCTTATTTTATTACATTTTATTCGATATTTAAATCAAAATGGGTCTCGTGTAGAGTTGAGATCTTGTGAGTATTGATGTGTGTCTGGTTTCTTAAAATTATTTTTGTTAGTATAAACTATATGGGAATGGTTGATTGTCTTGCTATCTCGAAGACAGTACACGTTATCCTGAGTGGATAATGCTTGAACACAAATCAGTCTGACATGGTCACAGGCGGCATCATTACACTCGGGCTTTAAAAATGGAAAAATGAACCATGAAATCTTGTTTTTGGGGATGTTGAAAATTTCCACGAGTTTAAAAACTCACCATTAGTGGTTAGCACGTCTGCCTCACAGCAAGAAGGCCTGGGTTCGATTCCCGGGATCGGGATGTTTGTATGGAGTTTGCATTTTCTCCCCATGCTTGTGTGGGTTTCCTCCGGGTACTCCGGTTTCTTCCCACAGTCCAAAAACATGCATGGTAGGCTAACTGGCTGTTCCAAATCACCCCTAGGTGTGAGTGCTGTCCCTGCAAGGGTCTGGCAAGCTGTACCCTGCCCTCGCCCAGAGTCGGCTGAGATGGGCACCAGCCTCCCCACGACCCTAATTAGGGTTAAGCAGCTTACAAAATGAATGATGGATGACTCGAATAGGCTCAAAAGACACTGCTTGCTACACAGCGCTTTTAGCTCAGAGCATGCAGAGCTCACCTGACCTGCCTCTGTCATGGTTAAAATATGTACCTATAAGCTAAAAAGGTTTTGTTTAAAAATCTGAATGGTCTTTAAGGAGCCACTGTTACACAGCTCTTAGCCTATACGCCTGCTGCAATGCTTACATTTTTTAAAATAACCATAAAAATCTTGCCTTTTTTTTTTTGCTTATGTATGTTTCCATCTAGTATATATTAAAACACACCGGATTGACACGGTGTCATGGGGACTATTCACTAATATCCACCTCGCCTTTGTTGCATAACTGTTAAGTAGAAATGTGAGTTATTGTGCTGATCATTGAACGCCACGACCAACCGGCAGAGCAACCTGTACTATCACAGGTTAGAGGAAATGGTGCTCTTGGGATATGATCAACCCTGGGTGGGTTCTAATCTGATCTTGTACTGTGGCATGCAGTTAAGTGGAAAAGCAACATGTGGTTACAGGTTGGAAAACCTGCTTTTAAAACAGGGAGAGTGAGAGATGGACGATCTGAAGAGAAGATAAGACAAATAGAAAATGACTGTCTTCAGAGCCACATTGGTAGGTGATGGGGTAAATTTAGTTTCGCATGAAAGCTGTGTGAACAGTGTGAAGCAGTGGCGTAATACGCTGAAGAGAAGATGGCTTGCTGAGTTCGGATCGATTTTTGAACAAATGGATGGAGAGGGTGAGCTGATGCCATTGTGGAGGAAGTTGCAGTAAAATCACAGGGGAACAATAAAAAGAGACCTGATGGAGTCTTAAGGTCTAAGATAACAATAGGGTTGTGAACAAGGAGCAAGAGTGAATAATACACATCATCTAACCTTAAGTTCCACAGGTTTTGATTTGTAACAAATATATTTTTTAAAAATATATTTATTCTCCTAAAATAAAGAAGAAAGTACATGATGCCTTCATAGCCTGCAGTTTTTTGAGAAAAGCAGAATACTGACAGGTAGCTATAATCAATGAAACCATTTCCAGACTCATAATACAACATCTGTACAATCTTACTGGAGGACTTTAGTTGTCAGCAGTGCATTCTGGGAGACATGTTTAACAAACAGGTCCCTGTTGCCTGCAAAGTAATTTGTGGCGTGTTGGAACAGGACTCTTCCCGTGACTGATCTGGATAACCTTCAACAGATAAACAAAGAAGGAATTCCTAGTTAGTCATTTCAAAAGCGTTAAAAAAAAAAAAAATTAAGAGACAGGACGAAAAGTGACAAAATCCTAATAAAATCATTCATACCTTATAAATATGCCATTTTCTGCAACACTCTTTACATAACCTCGAATGATCTGACCCTCTTGGAGCTCTGACACAGAGTTGATGTCCACATCTTTCACTTTCAAGGGCTTACCAGCATGAATCCTACACGGATTCAGCGAATGAAGTGAGCAGGGGGAAAAAAATAAATCTATAAGAATTTCTATCATTCCTACTGAAATTAACAGGAACTAAAGAACACAACCACACACCCACCCACAATACTTTATATCCAATTTTAATAAAATTATTTTTTCCATAGATCCATTTAGCCTTTTATTCCTGAACCTCCTACCCACAGATTCAATAACATATAGAACTAAAGGGGCACTTAGAGTGCACGGCACCTCCACCAGGCACAAATGGATTACGCTAACAAGTGCACTGAATAACCTGACAATTCTGGATAAGACTGTACTTTTGATCATTATAACTTGGAATAGTTATAATGAAATGTCTCCCCCTAGTAGGCATTTGATAAACATTCATTCACACATTATTAGCACTTATTGACCTAAACATTATTTAACATGATCCCATGTACAATGCCTTGTTACTTGAAGCACACCCTACTCTAGAAATAAAATTCTTCAAAATCCATAGGTTTCTTTTTGTATTATTTCGACCACAAACAAACAAACAGGCAAACTAACAAGCCAACACAGGTGAAACCACAACCTACTGGCAGGAGTAACAATTACATAAAGGTAGGGTGTGATTTCCAGGGTGTGATTGTACCTGGACAAACGCAGAGACAATAAGAACTTTCCATCTTCTTCACCAATAACACAGCATCTGTAGACGCAAACAACATGACCAACACATCTGTCTTTTATTGCATATATATTAGTGTATTTCCATTTTATTCTTGCATTGATTCTTTTATTGATGCATTTCCATTTTATTGTGCTTTTATTATCTTTCCTTTTTTTTTAAATCATTTTAATGGACCTTACAGAGCAGGACTTTGATCACTTTCTGTTGTGCGAGTCAATCTCAACCCATAAACACAGAGACTTGTACCTGACCACCTGGTCTTCTTTAAACTGCTCAAGCGGGGCATCCACGTACTCGTCCGCTAAATCGGTTATGCGCACCAAGCCGGCATTCCCGAATGGCAGTTTCATAATCAAGCCCATCGGGGGAATGATTTTCCGCACCATGCCCATGGTAACGTCCCCGATCTTGACAGTGTGTGTCCCTATGGAAACACCGGAAATTATGAGATCACTCAAGGGAGCCACTTGCCGTGCGTCATAGTCTCAGCAGGGCATGAGTGTGTACACACACACACACACACACACACACACACACACACGTGTGTATTCGGTATATGACTCAGCAAAGTAAAAGAGCACACTGGGAAAAAGGGAGCACTGTTGCTGGCCTACAAAGTGAAATACTGTAGATCCACAATCAATTTTAAGTCCTTTTTTTGTGGTATCTGTTACCGCTACATCAGCTGTATCTGACACTCAGACTGCATTCTGCTGTTACTGCATGAGAGCATAGAATAATGCTTTATCTTTTTAAAAGCACATCATGTTTTATTAACAGCGATACTTCTTTAAGGGAAGCTGCTGATACCTGTAAGGGAAAGGTTTAGCTTGTGAGGCTTTTTAGGGTTGATCCGGACGACCTTCGCGGAGACACACTGGCCAAGTTTGAAGAGCTTCTGTGGTCGATTTGCTTCCTGGGAGAGAAAACAAAAGAAGAAGAAAAAAGCCCACAGATTAGAATTTGGCTTAATTCATTCCATTAAAAGGTGTCTGGTTTATACAACACACACAATAAATAAATAAACAAACAAACAAACAAAACTGCTGTCTGACAATTACATGCCTCCACACGGTATACAAAGACCGTGAAAGTACAGTGTTGGGTCAAGTAGCCATGCTGGTGTGGCATCAGTGGTACTATGACTGGAAGATGTCTTCGATTTTTAAAAGGTTTAAGGTTGTATTAAACTTGGACTACAGGTCTAGGCAAGTGTACAAGAATCAAATTATTGCATAAAATTGATATAAGCTTGAGATATCTTTTTCACAACAATGGTACATGAGAGTGCAAAGACACACCTTTGACTTCCAAAATCAAATTAGTTCATCCTTGAGTCAGTGTTGGCATTTTGGGTAGTTGGAAGAAAATCCCTTTAAAGCATTTAGTTCTTGAGACACTGCGTTCACAATGATGGCCCAGACGGACAGACAGATGGATAATTCGAACGCATAATATCTTCGGCCCTGACTACTGCTGGTGCGGAGGCAGAAAAACTGAGCACATGGCTCAATAAAAGAGGTTTATGGAAATTTGCACCGCTAACAAATCCATGGCATCTTAATTTAGCACTCTGAAAAATTATATGCTTCTGGAAATACCCCAAAGGAGTAAAGTTTGATGAGGTCTGGCAAAGTCTTTCTCGAGATAATGCCTGGAAATGGTGGGCTGGAAGGAAGGAGAAAAAAAAAAAAATAATAAAAAAAATAAAAAATAAAAACACAGAAAGGATAAATAGAGATCCATATAAGACTTCTCGGTCTGTTGCCTGGGATACGTAATATAAATCAGTTTAACGACGAACTATAGGAGTGTGCAAAATAAATAAAGTTTTCTTTCCTCCAAACTTTTAAAGAAATTAATTCGAATCAATATCACTCTGAAAAAAATTTTTGTTTAGGCTAATGTGCATTTTGTTTGGGTGAACAGTTTGAGGTTCATTTCCACTATGACTCATCATCATGTTCTGACTTGTATTAAAGACAGCTGTTAATCCTCTCACTGTAGATTCGACACAGTCCAGCTGAATCACAGCACTGACTCGTGGAATTCAACTCAAGCAGGGCACCTGTGTTAATCCTCAAGCTACAACTGAACTAGCCAAACAAAAACTGAAGAAAACTAATTTGCCAAGATTTTATCGATTAAAAGTTCAAACACAAACACCCACCTAGGTTTCAATACCTGAGGTGGTCAAAATCATAATATTCTCAGCCCAAAAAGTCGCATTTTGTAATATTCTGTCACTAAGACAAACTTAAGCAACACCACAACATTTATTTCCATCCAGCTTTAGGTTCATTCTTCACCGACATAATAAACTGATGACTGGAAACCTGAACCGTTGCTTAAAGTCTTCTCCAGCACATCCCAAAGACTTAAACATCCTTTATCCACCATTAGCAACTTTACTAGCAGGAAATGTAAAGCAGTGGCTTGTAGTCAACACAGTAAAAACGGTGTACTCACTTTAGGTTTAGTGATCATAGCCAACAGTTGCACGTATCCAAAGAGGTTGGGGGACACCGCAACCTTAAGATGATTGGACTCTGCCTCGAACTGGACAAAAGTGAAAGAGGCAAGTTAATGAAGTGCAACGATATAGCTTTTTCCTCCCATTAAAATTAGCATGCTCACATAAAGACAGTCCCTACATTAGACACGTAGCAATGGATCTCTTGTCCAGGTTTATAGCTCTCCAGTTTAAGGTTGTGCATCAGTGACGAGGCAGCTACATCATCCTGCAGTTTACTGAAAGAAAGGTGAGTTAAATGCACTGATGATCCATGCTGGCATATTTATTGGTAAACAAACGTTGTTACTAAACTAACGTGGTGTTATGTATACCTGGGGAGAAGTGTGAGCTCAGGCCGAGAGAAGGCAAAGTTGGGATGTGTGATGGGGAGAAACCTGTGAAGCAAAACAGGCATTAATGTGTTCAGAATTTCAACATCAAATCTTGCAGTTAAATAGTAGTAACAGTAATAATAATAATAATAATAATGAATAAAAACAACTAGAACATTCCTAGGGAAATTTGGAATGTTTGTCTGCAGTTTGGTACGTGTCTACCAGGGGAATGCATGGCTGGGAGACAGCAATGCATTTTGTGTGGAAGATGATGGGATGATGAAGAGTATGATTGAAAGAATGATGATGAAGAGGCACGATAAAGAGGAAGAGGAGATGATGAAGAGGAGTTACTTGTGGTATTTAGGAAATGTCATCACAGAAGCGGATTGGAATGTTTCAACATGTCAAACACTTTCCCGGGATAATTTTTGTTTATATGTTTTCAAATCACTACAAAAAGTTCCACACCATTCCCACTTGAGCCGCATGTTCTGATATACAACATGAAGGGTCTCTCAACGGTTCGAGCATTAATGTCCGGGTTGATGATGATAATAACAATTATAATAATGATAAATATACAGAATAACAATACTTTTGCCTGCAACCAAAGATGCCTAAAGGCAGGGGTAAAGCTCTGCAGGTGGGAATGACCCCAGTTTGTGTTACAGAATGAGGAAGAGGAGACGATGTGTAAGTCAATCAGTTGGTGATGTCACAAAATATGAGGGTCATGTGACACACTGGCGGGACAAAAAAAAAAACAAAGAAACAGAGGGACACGGAGACTGGGCCCCCAGTACAACATCGCTAAGTAACTCACGTGTGGCCTTTGCTCTGACGAGCACCGATGATCCTTGCTTTAACTTGACTGCCGACCTTCAGGGACGATGTGGGAAATCCTCCTACTCTGGGCGATTCCTGGATCTGAGAAACGTGCACGCATCCCATCTCGCCATCCGGCAAAGTCACGTTCACAGACAGAGGTTTGATGGTTTTAACTGTTACTGTCACAATGTCCCCAATCCTTTGTTCTCCAACTCTTTTGCATACTATGGGTGAGCCCTGACGATCTACAAGAGCTCGTCCACCCAGATATTCACTGCTTGGGTCAGTTATGGTCACGCTTAATTTACGACCCACGAACAACTTTTTGGAATCAAAAGAGGACATTTCGTTGAGGTGGGTGGTCGCCGAAATCACAGTCAGGTGACCAGTGTCATCCAACGAGATTACGGCAAAGTCTCTGTCCATGTACTGGACTGTTGCACTGTGATGCGAGTCTTTATATAACTGCAGGAATGAAAAAAGTTAATAAAATATGAATTCAAGTATAGTACATATAAAGTAATACAATATGGATATAAATTGGGTATGCATCTTGCTGAATCCTGAGCTAGAAGAAAAAAAATATCACACATTGCCCGGCCAAAAAAAAAAAAAAAAAAAGTCACACACACACCAATATTTTAATGGAGCGCATTCAGCCTTGAACACAGCATGTAATCTCCATGGCACTGTTGTTCGAGTTGGACAGGTCGAGGCTCAGCAACATTAATAAGGCAATAAAATTAAGTCCTAAACTTAAGCCTATTAAAAGTTTTTGGGATGTACTGGAGAAGACTCTATAGAGTGGTTAAATGTTTCCCCTCATCAATTCAAGATTTTGGTGAGAAATGAACCCAACCGTGCCATCAGGGAGGAAAAAGTGATGTGATGTGATACCTGTTCATTCAGTACATTTAGCTCATCAGCTTTTTTTTTTTACTGCCACATTAATGTTGCTGAGCCTCGACCTGACCAATTGGAGCAACAAGTGTGCAACTTTTTTTTTTGTTTGCCCTGGCAGTGAATAATCATAGGAAGAAAACCTGCTTGTGGTTTACCCAGGATCAAAACCTAGCTAGTCTGACACTCAACAGGCCTGAGCCTGCCTGCACTCAAAAACTTGAACTAATCCCCAAGGTGTACACTTAACCAAGCAAATAACAGCAAAGATTCTTCCCTTCACTACTTCTTACTTTCTTTTTCTCTAATCCACAGATATATTATTAATATTATATAGTATTGTTTAGTTATAGTTACATTATATAGTATGCAACTCTTCCACCAGCTCTTATAAATCCCAAGACATGCATACAAATTGAGTTAGGAGTGAAACAAATACACTCTCTCTCACTCATTTGCCAAACTGCTTACCCTTACTACGGTCGCAGGGAGGCTGCAGCCTCTCTCAACTGACTCTGGGCAAAGGTACACCCTAAATAGCTCACCAAATCATAACAGGGCCAATAAAACACACAACCATTCACACTCACATCCAGACCTGGGGGCAAAAAGCCAGTTAGCCTAATGTTTCTATCTTTGGACTGTGACATGAAACCAGGGTACCCAGAGGAAACCCACACAAGCATGGAGAGAACTTGTAAACTCCTCACAGAAATGGCCAAAACCGGGATTCAAACCCAGGACCATCTTGCTGTGGGGCAGATGTGCTAATCACTACACCGCTGTGCCACCATGGCGAAATACAAAGCTTTTAAAGATTTCACAGGTATTATTCATTTCCTGTACTTTAAGTCATCGTTTTTACAGTGAAATAAATCTGCTTTTTTTCTGATCAGTGAGGCAAATATCTAGAACTGTCCAAACTCACCTTCTTCTTTTTCACTGTGAGCTTTGGCAGAAGGGACACATGCACCTCAGAGGTCGAAAAATCAACATGAAGCACCACAGCAGTGACCTGATTGCCCGGAGTGGTGTTCACACCTATAACAGTCCCAACATTAACACCCAAACTGTTAGCAAAACTTTTCTGGCCAAGTTGAAATGCATGCAGGGTGTAGCATGTTGATGGACTCACCTTTTGTGTGGTACTTGGAGGCCAGCACTGTGGCATGGCTAAGCTGATCTGACGTCAGGATGACCGAGCCATCCTCTCTAGACATGCTGATTGTCATCTTCAGTTTATGTCCAAGTGACACAGAGGAGAGCTGCTGCAGCAAGTCAGAGTCAGCTACAGGAAGAAATGTAATTGCAGTTAATGACAATATAAGGTAAGGACTTTGAGACAAGAGGGGATTTCAGAGTTTAAGATACCTACAGTACGCAGCATGGATAATATAGGCAATAGGCCCAATATGAGAACTGGTATTAAATTCCCATGTGCTCATCTTATGATATGTTCTATAACATGTGGACATGATCAATTCAGAGGGAAAAAAAGTCTCTGAAGGACTTACGTGATCTTTTAAAGTCACTCAAGGTCAAAGTGTCTCTTTTGTAATTTCAGATATGGTTTCCTATTAGTGTTCCATAGCAACAGTATGTCTATCTGAGCTTGTATCGAAGTTATAAACGATCTATCTCCAAAACCTGACCTTGCTCTGACCTTCACCTTTGACATTTACATTCCAAAATCAAATCATCTCTTTTTATTAATATTTTTATTAGGAGTGAAGGCACATTAGAACAGAAACCAGTGACATATTTACATTGAGTATCACATCACATCGATATCACATTCCAAAAAAATATACAATAGAGATACTGTGCATTCTAATGAATGAAGAGCAAAGCATACAGTCAACCTCCTAGGATATTTTCTTACTTTTGTGAAATCAAATCATCTCTGGGACTCAGGTAGGGTAGTGCCCCCACCAAGTCTGGTGAAAATCCGTGCATTGGTGTGTTAAGGATTTTGTTCACAAACAAACAGGCAGACAGACAAATTTAAAAGATTCTCTGGAATAGCTACCGAGGGGTGCGATAGAAACACATGCATCGTGAGTTCAAGCCCTGATGATGCCACAGCTTAGCTCCTTAGCTTAGCTGGGAGTCCACAAGCTTGGAGCACAATTTTTCAGGCTTTCATGGAGGGAGGGATGGCATATGCTCTCATCCCTGTCAATCACAGTGACAGTCACCAATCATGGGCGTCTGTGAGCTCATGAATATGAATGTGGGCGGATAGTATACTCCTGAGGTTGCATGAGTTCCAGACAGGAAAATTATGAAAAGCTAATATAAAAAAATAATATAAATACAAATAAAATATAATGAATCCATTAAGAAAGGTTATTAAACTTAAGAATTCATACATAAAACATAAGGAACAATTCTTTAGGGCTTGTTTTGCTTTGGAGTGTACCAGCTAAACATTATCTGCTTTTTATTCATTTACATTCACATTCATTCACTTTTATTGTTACCTCTCGAGGCCATTGCGTCATGGACTGCCATTCTTTCACGCTGACCCTGGATCAGTCTGGCCTGGGCTTCACTCTCTGCCCAGCTCACCTCTGACACCTTCAGGCTGATCAAGAACCGGCGCTTCTCCTCATCCAAGTTGGTCACCTTGGCCAGCACTGTCTGTCCCACCTCAAATACTTTTGCAGTGTCTGTGATGAACTTATCACTCATTGCCTATAAGGCAGATGAAAAGAAACCATCCCTGGTGACTTAAATAGACAATACGCTATATTTCTGATTCAAGTTACAATTTAGTCCTAAAGTGCATGGGCTGACTTACCGGTAACAGAGAATTAAGGGTCAGCTCTTATTAACCGATATTATGAAATCAATGCTTCTTTGGTAAAAAAAATAAATAAATAACAAGCAGTGACTCACAGCTTTGGGTGCAAGGCCGAACAGGCTGTGAGGGAAGCCAACGAATACGCCGTAGGGCATGATGCTCTTCACCCAGCCCACCATTACCATCCCCACCTGCAGCTCGGAGAAGGACGAAACCAAGTTTTCGGTCTCTAAAGCTGCAATCAGTGAGGGTTTCTTACTGAGAATCTGTGTGCTTTAGTTCAGGAACAAGACATCATGGGAAAGACTCTCCTAATTTATCTTCTATTGAAAATCAATACATCTGAGCATATTATATTATTTAACTAATTTATCATAAGGGGCGGCACGGTAGTGTAGTGGTTAGAACATCCGCCCCACAACAAGAAGGTCCTGGGTTTGAGGCCCGAGGGCTTGGCATGGGCGTTTCGATGTGGAGTTCGCATGTTCTCCCTGCGCTAACGTGGTTTCCAAAAACATGCACATTAGGCTAAATTGCTGTTCCAAATTGCCCCTTGGTGTGAGTGTGAATGGTTGTGGCGGTGTTGGCCCTGCTATGGTCTAGCGAGCTGTTCAGGGTGCACCTTCGCCAAGTGTCGGCTGAGATAGGCTCCAGCCTCCCTGCGACTGTAGGAGGAAACCCACGCAAGCATGAGGAGAACACGCAAACGCCACATAGAAACTCAAGCCCGATACTTGAACCGAGGACCTTCTTGCCGTGAGACGTATGAGCTAACCGCTACACCACCATGCTGCCCTGGACAAAATCATACATTTTACTGATAGCAGCGTACATTCACCACCAAAAACAGCAACAACAGTCACCACCAGTGCTGACATACAAATTAAGTTGGTACTTTAAGTTACTTCGTCAATAAAGAAACTACAAAGTACAAAGAAGCCCTACGTAACAAATTTATAATTGGCTCTTTCAAAATATATACATTTCAAAAGATAAGAGAACGTTATGTTTCAGTTACACCCACTATTCACCAAATAACATGGAGTTCAAGAATGTAGGTGAATTCTAACTGACCACCTGTTCTGTCAAAGAACCATGAACATTCCTACTAAAATCAAAGCGAATGAGGTTAAAAGGATACTATGTTCTCCTTGTTTTTGCTCAGACACACAACATTAGAAATGGTGTCTCCCTCCTGCAGCCCCTCCCACAGCAGAGGGCAGTTGCTGATGTGGTCAGAGAGGTGCATTGTGGGAAGTAGAGCAGGCATTTCTTCTGGGAGAATGGACACATCAAGACCCATCTGGCATTTCTTGTGTACAATCACTTCCACTTTCTGAAGAGGTTTAAAACAACAACAATGAATTAACAAAAACAAACCAACAGTGTAAGTACTGAACAAAATCCTAAGTACTACTTTATATAGATATTTCATGCCATTTTATTAAACCCGGACCTGGTTATAGTGTAAAATTTAACCCGCTATTCTTGCCCAATAATTAAATAAATAAAAATTAATGGTACTTGACCTTTCCGACTTCAAAATCAAACTTGATACTTCGGACCTTCTCGATGTCCCGCTGACTCACTTCTTTAAAGGACATGAGCAGTTTCTCATTCTCTGCATCATACTTAAGCACTTTGGCTTTCACCACCTGTTTAACAATCCAAGAGAAAGAACAGCTGTACGTCACAGAGCAGTCAACATTACTCACATGGAAACTAACCAAAATGATGGAAACCATCCATGGGATTATAGGAATCATTAAAATCATGCAAAGCTCTTTCCAGATAAATGCAATTCCTGAGTTGTTTTGGTGGGCAGATATAGCCTAATGGGTAGAGAAGTGGGTTTGAGGCATAAAGATTGTTTCAATTCCACAACCGGCAGGACAAATGCAGTGCAGCAGCGGGAGTGAGCAGAAGGAGACCTTACCCTACCTCTAGCCCCTATATACCCAATATACACACACACACACACACACACACACACACACACACACACACACACAC
>JAOUQZ010000026.1:6001281-6016212 GCA_028564935.1 Neosilurus hyrtlii
AGCTATGAGTCCTAATGGAGCTTTTGAGGGAGTCATCAGGAGGAACTACAACTTTTGTGCAGCCAGTTGTTTTGTGATTAGTTTTACAAAAAGAGCCTAAAAGCTGATTTAATACCTGTACTTTATGTATATTTAGTTAAATGTGGAGAAAAAAAATCGGGGGTATGAGGCGTCAATGGGGGGCACTGTGTGTTTTGGACCCTTGAACTGAGGAAGGCCTATGACCTGCCTGTCGGAAATGTCATAATGTCATATATTTGGTCCTCCATAAATCTTATGAAAATTGTTGGACTTCCCTATCACATACTGGAATTAATTATTGATTAATAACAGCATCAACATGAGTATGAATACAGAAAATTGCAATAGCTTTGGAATGAGTAATCATATTTCCTTTATTTAAAGATATTTGTAATCTTGAAATGGAGAACTGTCCAATGAGGTCATCTCTAATGAAATATATATTTAATTTGTTAACGATTCTACCTGTAGTAGAGCAAATGTATGATTTTTTTGCTTCATTTGATTCCTGGATGATTTACGTGATTATTGTACAAGTAGTTTATTCACTGAAAGGAGTGTAAGATTATTTTACTTCGGCCATTCCACTCCTTGAAAAAGGTACAAAATGTACGTCCTAACTGATAGGGGGAGTCAAGTTTAAGGTTAACTTCAAATATGATGTCATTTCTCGGAAAAAGCCATAGTTAACAAGGGGTGGTCTCGATGTACCAATCAGAGATAGCATACATAATGTCTGTCATTTTTTGAAAACAGAGCCAGAGGGACCAATCCTCTTTTAGGTTTGTCACCATATCAGGATTCTTGGTTTCATACCAACAAGCTCAAGATACAAGTCCATTATATATAATTATTTACATAATTAAAGAAGAAAATTTATTTAAAATAAAAATAAGTATGACTGCTGTATAAATCCCAAAATACACAGGGAATACTGTAAATCATTTTGTGGACCCATCTAGGGTTTATTTCCTCTGTTTGGAAATATCTGTAGACTCGTGCCCTATGTCTATAAATTGCACCATTGTACAGCTGTGGTACGGAGAGTAGAGACATGAGAGCTGGATGTGTGCATCATCACACAGCATCAGCATCACACTGGGGTCAGACTGCCCTCCTGGGGTCACCGTGTTCTGGCTGGATTTATTAGGGCAGTGTGTTCTGGTGAGGATTGTTCGAATCAGTGTGTTCTATTGGTGTCTGTTAAGGTCACAGTGTCCTCAGCACTCGGTTTCATTCAGACAATTCATATTTTAGTTTTATACAAGATTAAAATTCACATTTCTTGAAAAAAAAGGGAAAAAAAAACTCCAATTCAACATCATAAATTCCTATTCTTTAGAATACACTTTTGTTTCTTTTGCTTAACAACAACAAAGATTTATTGTTATTAAAAACCATGGTAAAGGTTGAAGTAAAATCTAATAGTCTATTTAATAAATTATTTCTTTTATAAATGATAAAAGGTTAGTAAATAGGCATTTTCTTAATGAAGTGAAGCCTGTACTTAGACTTAAATATAAAACTGCCTCCACTTGCGTCGCATTTCGTTAGCCTTTGACATTCTATAAAGAGAATGTGCGGATTACTTGGTGAATCTATTTGTAGTTGATCGCACAACAGCCCTGTCCCCTTTGATACCTTCGTGTTTGTGTGTGGTCACTGAATTTGACCTGAATACTAATGGCGCCGCTCAGTGTAACTTTATCAGATTGCAATCTCAGTGACTTTCACCTACAGTAATGTCCATGCATACCCACAATTATATTATTGCACCTTCTGCTGTCCACACAACACAATCACAGTTCGAGGAAAAGCGACATCATGCTGGTATTAATAAGCATGGTTTATTTTTTCATTTCTCTGATTTAAATTATCACTTTGAACCATGTTTTACTGCTGTTGTTGGTGTTACCTATGGTCACGAGCTTTGGGTAGTGACCGAAAGAAAAGGATTGCGAATACAAGCGGCTGAAATGAGCTTCCTTCGCAGTGTGGCAGGTTTCTCCCTTAGAGATAGGGTGAGAAGTTCTGTCATTCGGGAGTTTTGGGCATGTCCAACCGGGAAGAGACCTCGGGGCTGACCCAGAACACACTGGAGGGACTACGTCTCTCATCTGGTCTGGGAATGCCTTGGGGTCCCCCCAGAAGTGCTGGACGAAGTGGCTGGGGAGAGGGACGTCTGGACCTTACTGCTTAGGCTGCTGCCCCTGCGACCTGACCCCGGAACAAGCGGATGAAGATGAAGATGAAAGATGAAGATGTGGTGTTACATGCCTAGCTCTCACAATGGCATCATGCTCTGTAAGTTTGCATGGTCTACTGCATTGTGGGTAAGCTTTTGTTACTTCTGGAAACTTCTATTTCGCAATGAAATGCAGAAGTACTCAATGCAATATGTCACTTAGTATTCCTATGACGTAAACTCCTTTATTGTCTGCTTTAACTGTGACCCTGGTTTTTGACCTATGCCCTTAAAACCTGTACCAGTTCATGGGCATTTTTTGTAAGAAGTAACTGGTGAAAGTTTGGTTAAAGCAGATGGTGGGCCCAGGAAGGAATTTCAGAATGACAGACACGCAGAAGGGGCATCCGGCACTAACATGGTGGGTAGTCACTAACTGACTAGTGGTACCCTATAGAGACTGCATGACCATGTGCACCTTAACTCATAATTAGGAGGGGTGTCTACATACTTTTGCCATATGATTTGCTTTTGACTAAGCAAAACCTGCTCAGAAAGCATTGCTCTAGAGGTCAGAACAAGAGAATCCTGCACTCCTGTGACCACCTGTTCACTCGAACCCTCAGCCCTCCCTCAGCTAATCGAATAAAACTTACCTGTTTAAAACAGAGCATATACAAATGGTCAGATCACATTATTAACACAGCTTACCCCAAAATCTATGTTAAATGGTAAATGAACAGCCCAAAAAGAAATTCTCACCTGTCCAACGTAAAAAAGACTCTGTGGGTTGTCAGTGGGCTCAGAGGTCAGCTCAGATGTCGGTACCAGACCCCTAACTTCACCGTAGAATCTTACGATGCAGCCAAAATCCTTGATGCAGACGATGAAGCCGTGGGAGACGACACCCACACGGGCGTCCGCGTATGAAATTAAAAGAGGGAGCGATGTCTCCATCAAAGCCTTTTTCCTGGTTAGAGTAATCTTCTTATTTTCGTAGTCCACTGATAAAACCTGCACAAAACAGACGCATGCATCTTATTAGAGAAAGATTATTAGATCTTTTTATATGAAGGTGTTTACATATTTCTTGTTGCCAAGAAATAAGAAAAGTACGTATCCATGTTACACAGATGTCATGCCATACTCTGATCATAAAATAACTGGTGTTTACGATTAAACGCTTTGTTGAGAATTCATTTTAGGATACAGAAGGTCGGAGTAAGAAAATGTAATCAATACAGAGAAACTGACGAAGCTGACTGCTGTGACGTTGAAACAGGGTAGAGAGCACCCATACAATCCCAGCCAAGACCTTCCTGAGGGGAACCCATCCCAGTTTGGTGATCTGATTTCCTTCCAACTTTCTCCCAGTAACAGGTCGAACAGAACCCATTTCTATAGTTCCTGCTCTGCTCAGCTTTGGTGATGGCGAGAAAAACATCATATTTGAATGAGACCATTAAAATAAACCAACTTTGAGCAACTCACTTTACACTTGATCCTCATGCCATGCTTGTACTTTTTTTCAGGGTTGGTGAGGATGATGTCGGCCAGGTGGATTCTGGGAACGAGGCCTTTAATGTGGTCTGAGATTTTGACATGCATACCGTACCTCTCCAAACTCTGCACCGTGCCCTGGAAACACATAACACACATGTAAGATCATTCAGTTGTTCCATT
The DNA here is from genome assembly GCA_028564935.1 of Neosilurus hyrtlii. NCBI lineage: Eukaryota > Metazoa > Chordata > Actinopteri > Siluriformes > Plotosidae > Neosilurus > Neosilurus hyrtlii. The sequence continues at coordinate 6,005,171 of JAOUQZ010000026.1, forward strand.
TACATGGCACAGAAAGTGATAACATGTAGGAAGCTTAAGTTTCCTCACCTCAACCATCTCCCCTGGTTTAATATCACGATAGCTGAAGAAGGGCGCTGCTATAGTCGCCCTTTAAAACAAGAACAGGGTTAAAATACATAAGATATAATCTTTTAACACTTTCCCAATGCGAGCTCCACAAACATACACACACGCACACATGCACACACAAACTCACTTGCGCAATGTGGCCATGTGAACCTGCTCCATTGGGCTGTAGTCTATTATTCTCAGTGTGTGTTCAGGTTGAGCAAGAAGCCGGTTTGGGTTAAACTCTTCCTTGGGTTCTTTTAAGTGGCTTCTCTGGGAAACCAGACACACACAACAGTTAATTTATGAGATAATATGGACACATCGCAAAAAGCTGGAAATAAAAAACAACCTAGAGTAGATTAGCATTCTGTGATCCTCCTGCAACACATTCACTCACTAATTAAGGTCAATACAATTATCAGCATTATTAGGACAATACTGAAATATTGAGCAGATTCAGGTTATAAACACAAACAAGTTATCAAAGCTAGCTAAATTTTACCACAGGAACAACTTGAGGCAATGTTCAAATCAAATTTTGAATCCCAACCAAGACCTTCTTGAGGGAAACACATCTACCAAATTTGGTGATCCTGGGTTATTGCACTAACAAACACCAAAAAGCCCAATATGGAAAAATCGACAAAGTCGACTGCTGTGACCTTGAAACAAGGTAGAGGGCACACATATACAATCCCAACCAAGAACTTCCTGAGGGGAACCCAGGCACCAAATTGGGTCATCCTAGGTCAAAGTTTGCACATTAACAATTCGAACGGAACCTATTTCTATAGTTTCCGATACGCTCACCTTCAGTGATGGAAGCTCTAAAAAAAAAAAGTGCTATAAAACATTGCACCTGCCATCAAAACTTAACATTTTATCCCATTTACTGTTCCAATTTACTTTTAAATTTTAATTTTTGATTTGATTTCTACTGTGTATATACTTCCCTACTTAAACAAGCAGTGTTCCCCTTTGTCAGCTACCTTTACCCACAAACCCAAAATGCATTCAAACAAACATAAATCAACCCTCCGACAATAAGGAGGTGATAATAATAATTTTAAAGTGTCCCCTACAGCAGCATCGTTCACAACACAACAACTATTAGCACACGTTGCATGTTGGCACCATTTGATGTTACTCACGTGTATGAAGGCGAAAGCCCCGTCTGGCAGCTCCATCATGGCTCCAGAGTGGTGATGTACAGCAGCCATCCTGCATCCGGTCACCACCTCCCCTATTCGCTCACTCGTTACATTGTCCAACATAGCGCCCACTGGTGGTAGGAGGTGGCTGCGCAGGGACAGACCGACCAGACGAGAGGACGGTTCCACATACAGGATACGAGCTCTTACCTGAGCAAGAGTTAAATGTTCCGAAAATAGAATACCAAAAGAGTTTGACAATGTATTAAATGTTTAAACAATTTTCTTTTTCATGAGATGGCTGTGGACTTTTACCTCATCCCCGACATTATAATTGGATCGTTTATCTGGGTCAATGTGCATGAAATCCACCAGGCCAGTATAAGACGAGAGGAATGATACTATCAGACCGTGAGCTGTGACCTGTGAAAACAAAAGGCAGATGAGTAACCCTTTACAGTAAATTATCGCAGAGGTGTTAATACCTACAGCTTGGCTACAGCTAAGCATGATATGATTTAATCTGAACCCAATTCATAATGCTGGGGTTAGTTAGATTTATTTTGGACAATATTTTTGAAAAGAATAACACTACATGAAGAAATTATTACTAAACAATACATTTATATTGTAAAGATTTGGGTAAAATAGCTTACTAAAATAATCCTTTTATTAAAAGATAAAAAGACTTAACTAGCTAACTACCTTTTTTTTTTTTAAAGAATTTCCCCTCATTTTTCTCCTCTAATTTAGTCTTAGTCACTTCTCATCCATCAAGTGCCTCGCTATCATACGACCACCACCAGTCGGGAAGGGCATAAGCAAACACATGCCACATGAAGCTGCCACCAGCATTTTTTCGAGCAGCTGTGCATGCATATTTAAGGTCAGCCTGACACACTTGGTGGGGAAGTGCTGTGAACTGCCTCATATGAGCTCACCCATAACTGGATGGTGATCACTTTGAGTGATCAATTAGCTGCATACGTCAACCTGGATTTGAACTTTGTAATCAAACTTTGATCTCCAAACTTGTGATAGTCATGCACCTTGTCGATATGCCACTCAGGAGCCCCACTGCCAGGCCTTTTCATAACATTGACTGTATATCTATTTCTTTTGGTTTTGTCAGTCTGTATAAAGATTGTTCCAAATTTTTTTTGATGAATCTATTTATAGTTTTTAAGTTAATTATACAACAACACTTTCTCAATTTTACAATTTACAGTAGTTTTTTTTTCATGAATTTCATGGCATTCAAGTTACTTCTGCCCACAGTGATGTCACGTGCATTCCCTATAATGTACATTATTGAGCCCTCTGTTGTCTAAACAACGCAATTACTACTAGAGATTACAACCAACAGACTTATGCATTTTTTACCTCCTTAATTTGACAGGTCATAAATTAGTAGCTCAATATATGTATATGTATGTATATGCACAATGTATTGTTACATATCTAATTGTTGCAGGTAAAATTTTTGACCTTTCGATATGGTGGTGATGAAGGTAGTGGAATATAGGTATACAAATATATTCCATCACCTACCTTACTATCATAGCACGAGACCAAAAATGCTATACACACACAAAATTTATATATATACATACATACATACATACATACATACATGAATATATATATATATATAAATTTTGTCTGTCTGGTGTTTTAATTATCAAAATGGCATTAAAATTCACCTGTTAGAAAAAAATAAACAAAAAACAAATCACATTTATTGCTTGCAGCTATGTCAGTATTATTTAGTTGAACTTTGACCTATGAACTCACAAATTCTCATCGACTAATGAGCTAGCAGGCAATACGAAGGAATCTTTGGTGAGTAAGAATATGGATGAGCTGCTTATTATTTAGTAAGGTTCACACCAGATTTCTGTCCCAGACAGGGTGTTTTTTATACTTTCTTTTTATGTCATGAGTACGAGTTTAGTGACCAGTGTTTATAGTTTATCTTGACTGCATTACTATATGCAGCTGTACCCAGTTTATAAACTGCAACAAAATATGAACACAGACTGGACGGTAGGCCTTGTTTACGCTAGTGTTAATTTAATAACAAATTCAATAAAATATTTGATTTTCTGTCCGTGCTGTTAGGAAGCAGAGGACTTTACTTCTAATTTTAAGACTCTGCCATGTTACCTTTTTAATGGAGGCTTGAACAAATAACCCGGGTAAGAGGTTACTCAATGTCCAGCCATGTTGTGTCTCTGCGCAGGCTTGATTAACAGCATTAGGGTTTACTGAAAGACGCACCACCCGTCCCTCGTTCTTTACCTCCTCCAGCATTGCTGTCACATACTGACCCACCTTCAGGTCTGTAAAACAAAAAAATTCAAAAGGTTATCATAACATGTCATGCTAATAGCATTAGGAGAATCAGGTGATCTTAACTAGCCAAAGCGCTAAGAGGTTTACCTCTTTTAGATGTCTCGACTTCATCCTTTGCTTTCTCTTTGGGCAGAAAGGCTTTTGTTCCACTCACTCCAATGTCTATCAGGTACCCGTGATCTTCAACACTCTCCACACAACCGCTCAGAGTCTAGAAGCACACAGGAGAATCCATCCATCCATCACTTTCTCCCTCCCTCTACTCATCCATTCAGCTCTCAATCCAACTCCCATACAAATAACAGCTTACAAAATACTCAGCACCCCTGGAATTGGATAGAATTGACTGAATAACAACCGATAAATATACTCTTCCTTCCCTTCTCTTACAGTCAACTGGATCCGGGACTGGAGATAATTAAAGGGAGGACAGATGGAGCAATAAACAAGGGGCATCAGTAGAAAGGAAGGAGAGAATATTAATAAAAAAAGTAAGGAAAGAATGAAAAGAAAGAAATACTGACAAAAGAAAACTAAAAAGCAAGAAAGAAAAATTGACAAAAAGGAAAGGGATGGAAAGAAAGAAATGAATGAATAAAAAGAAAGAAAAACTGTCAGAAATGGAAAGAATGAAAAGAAAAAAATTAACTGATGGAAAGAAAGGAATAAATAGAAAGAAAGAAAAGAAAAAGAAATGAAAAAGAAAAAAACTGATAGGTAAAAAAGAATGAAAAGAAAGAAAAAGATGGAGAAAAACTGACTGAAAAGAAAGCAATGAAAAGAAAGAACAGCTGACAGTAAGAAAAGGTATAAAAAGAATGAAAGAAAAACCTGACAAAAGGAAAGCATGAAAAGAAAGAAAAGGAGTGAAAAAGAAAAAAAAACTGACAGAAAAGAATGAAAAACTGACAGAAAGAAAAGGAATAAAAAGACTGACAGAAAAGAAAAAGAAACTGACAAAGAAAAAAAAAAGTTGACAAAAGGAAAAAAATTAAAACGAAACAAAATGGATATTGATTAAAAGGAAAGAAAAAGAAATACTGACTAGATAAATAGATAGAAGCCCTGATAAGAATTAGATGTTTATAAATATAGAAATAAACATGTTCTTATTTATAGAGAAATATGAAGCCTGAGGTTACAAACATCCAAGCAACCAGAGTCAGGCAGCGAATCTACAGGGAACAAACTTCACTCTAACACTACATAAAGTTGTACATCTTCAGCTGTCCAGCTTTTAATGCAACCAAAGGTGTTTCTACCAATTATGGGTTTAGAGGGCTTCAATACTTCTTCATGGAGTATTTTTCTGGATTGTACTTTTTTTTTAAAGATAATCTGAGAAATAATCCATTCTGACGTCACTGGAGAGTGTCCGGATTCACAAGGAAAGCACTGGCTGGCTCCATTTCTCCAGTGTTACCAGAACTCCAGACAAATCTCATGACTTTCATTCACTGAACCAGGGGTGGAAAAAGCTCTGCAATGCAAAACATTAAGCTCCCTGCATCCATCCACCTCCTATTTTGAATCTTTCTCTCTCCATCTATTCATCCACCTCTAGTTCACCAATCAACACTGATACAACATGCAACTTTCACAGCTCCCGAATTTGAGTGCAAACATTAACATGTTTTTTTTTTTTTTTAAACCCATGAATCAAAATTACTGTGTGTGTTTTTTTGCAACGAAGATTTTGAGGTTTAATGTTTCTCACCATGCCAGCTTTCAGAGAGTCTGAGGTGAACCCCTTGTTCACTTCTTTGGGGTTGATGGACAACTTGAGACAGACGAAGCCCTCTTTGGACAAATCGAGAATTGACACCACACACCTCACCAGCTGGCCCGGGGTCAAGAGGTGGGAGGGAGACACGAGTTCCTGTACACAAATAAAAAAACCATGGCAGCTTAAAGGGAGCTGGAGTATGTTCATGAGATTTCCAACAACAAGGATTAGGAGGAGGAAACAGAGTACATGGGGTTTTGAACGAAAAAAAAAGAAGAAATGAAGCCGAATAATGACAATCAGTATATACTACATGCGATTATACATTATCTTAGGATAACAAACATTATCATTAAGTCAAGAGATTTTGTCATTATTTTTATTTGTGGTATTCAATCATTGACGAGGGATAACAGAAATATTGCATTGTTGCCATGGGAGAAGTTAAATGCATGATTGGCATGCATAAAATAGTACCATGACTGTCTACTTTGAAAATATTTTGAATGAATATTAAAACAAGTCTAGAATTCGGCTTTCATGTGATATGGGGAATTATTTGGTGTATTTGGAATAATTCACCATATCATACTTCACCTCATTCAATAAGTGCTTATTTTCCACCCGGCAGAATCAGGATAAAGCTCGAATCAAAATAGCAGACAAAATCTTACAGTATGCCTGTTAGAGTGTGATGACACTAAAGGTGCGATAGAAAGGTGACTGATGCGAATTCATTTTTGCATGCAATCGAATATTTTGTGGCTTAAATCTGTATATTGTTCAAATGTAATTTGCGATTGGTTCATGGATGAAAAACCAAAAACGAATCTCCAGTCATAATTAAGTTGCATTTTGTTGGCTTTTTGTTGTCGAACCGCCTTTTTGTTTTGTTCTCAAATCACTTTTTATTTGCCGCACACAAAACGCGAGTAAAATACAAATAATAATAAAATACACGAAATATGGTGGATGCCAGCAAGTCTCAAACTTTCCTCGTGGAAGTCTCTACCATGTTGCTTTTCCTTGCAAAAAAAAAACCCCAAAACAAATAATTTGGGAGAAAAACAAAAATGCAGCTTTCTCCCGACATACATTGAAACTATTCTGTATTAGAGCCTCGTTTTGTGACATTTAAAAAAATTCAAACATATTTAAAAAATTCTTGCGATGAGTTCATGACCAGAATGCGATTCTGTGAATGTCGCGCAACAAAGTTGAGAACATTTTGAGAATGAAAAACGGCAGCCACGAATTGCCATTTGCGCCAGTTGCTTTTCTATCGCACCTCCAGTGTGAACACCACCTTACTGACTTATTCAAATCCTAAACTCTAAATGCCGTCCCAAAAATATAAAGAAAGTTACACAATACGGCCTTTGTGTTTTTCAAGCTAAAACAACGCCAAACACCTTGTTCAAACAGTGAATGTGTTTGACAAGATTACAGAGCATATGATGCCACAGTCCAACTTGAAAAAAGTAAAAACAACATAAAAATCTCACTTTAGTTTGCATTATTTATGTTTCTGTTGTAGTACTGTACATATACTAAACAATTATTCACCTCAGGTTTGGGGAATATCACAGAATATCCCCCTCGATGTTGATATTCACTGATATCCATCTCATGTACGGCAATTTCTTATATTCATATGCATGATTACAGAACTACACTTTAGGCTGCAAAGGTGTCAAACTCATTTACACTGAGGGCCTCAACACTAAATTTAAAAGTGATCAAAGGCTGAATAATCACTGAACATCAATTCTAAAAGGGCTTAACAGCGACGAACTAGCACGCAATCTTTCCTGCTGCCACCTAGTGGAAGGATGATGAATAAGGTTTCATGTTAATGGTTGATGCAAAGAGTGTATGACAATCATATTCTTTGAAAGTTCTTGTGGGCCACAAAAAATGAGGAGGCAGGCAGGAGTTTGACACCCATGCTTTACAAACTTGACCCAGTTACCTCGAGTTCTGTCCCAGAGTCCAGTGCGCTGCTCAGGATCTTCGTATAAGCATCGCAAATGCTAGAGATGGGCATGTAGCCTTTAATACCATTTGGGAGACCAAGTACAACCTCAAAGTTTTGAAGCTCCCTCACACAGCCGAGCATCACCGTGCCCACCTTCAGACTCTGAAAGAGGAGGAATAACCATCATGAGACATAGTCTGAGGTGTTTATCTGCAAATTAATCCCTTCCGAGACCAAGACTAATGAATAGGATATAGAATCATGCTTCAAGTGTCATCAAATCCAAAACTGAATAGAAATGTGCACTTTTTTTTTGCTGAACTGCTTTTACTTCATCATGTCAAGGTGGGGTAGCAATGGCATGTACACACTTCACTTAAATGCGGCTTACTAGAGTTAAATAAAAGACTGTCTTGCCATAACTGACCTTCATATGGAGGATATCCACACTGACTGCTGTGTTAAGCTTCAGACCATCTCCAGTTTTCTGCTTTTTGGCCGCTTTTTCATCTTCATGCTTCTTCGTAGCTTTTTTCTTCTTTTTCACTTCCGGTTCTCGAGTCTGTAAAGCATTCAGAAAGACCTGGTTCACGCCCTAACCTTTTATTCACCGTAGGAAAAGCATGGAGGGCCCGTCAAAAGACATGGTATAAACATTTCACCTTTCTGTTACTCTGAGCTGTAAACTGAATGAAACACATGGAAGTTGGTGTTAGAATTAACAGAATCCCAGTAATCACACTGTACTCTGCAAATATTCACCGCACAACTCACTGTGTATCAGCTGTGATAGAAATGATGTCTTGTCCTGTCTAACGCCATCCTCATGATTAAGGGTTGGCGACTCTATTCTTGAGTTCTCTTGGCAGATTTATTTATTTATTTGTTTAGCAGGGTGGGTTGCCCTAACCCTTCACAGTACCTGGCATTCCTTACCTGGCGTCTCCTCTAATCTTAATTATAAGACAATGTCTCAATTATTCCTTTCCAAGTCATTATTATGAGATAGTATTTCATTATAGAAAATCATGTTAACAAGGTGAGAAAAGTCTCATCACTATAAAATATGAAGTCAAAGTATCTCAGTATTATTGTGATGAAACAGGCATTACCATAACAGCTATGTAACAACAGCTGTAATAGAAAATTAATCAACACTGTAGAACCAATCAGTATTAAAAATCCCAAATGAAAACACTTCATATTTACTGACTCAGAGGTTTCTGCCTGTGTCTGTATAAATGATGTGATAAATAAGACTAAAAACTGCAACCAGATGTCAGAGAGGTGCTGTATTTAGACAATCATTTGGGCAAAAGGAGTTTTAGGAGTTTCATGATCACCTACTTCAAAAAGATTGTCCACTTCCACCCAAGGTTTGGCGACTTTAGATGCTTTGGACTCTGAGGTTTTCTTGACAGGGGCACCACGTGGGAAATCTTCCTCTGCGGACGCCATGGTGGTCCAACAACAAACACTGTATCTCTACAGGGGAAACAAATACACCACTGGGATGTTTACTGAGATTAAAGTGCAACACAATCGTCAGACCAACATTGCTGAAAACAGATGACTGTATTATATGACAAACTGTGTATTAAAATGATGAATTATGACTTTGCATTCTGTAAACAAATCAGTAACACAGCACCAGAGCAACTTTACACAAACACTATACTCCTTCACCCCAACACCTAATCCTACTAGAGTCCCTGGGAAGCTGGAGCTGCTCAGTCAACACTGGGCGAAGAAGGGGTACACAGTGCTCCCCAAACCACTGCAGGGAAACACACAAGCATTATTTCATACTCATTCCTACAGCCAGTTAGCCTACTGTGCATGTCGTTGGAGTGTTGGAGGAGACCTCAGTACCCGGAGGAAACCCACACAAGAATGAAGAGAACATGCAAAACCCACACAGAAACGCTCTCGCCGAGCCCGGGCCTCGAACCCAGAACCTTCTCGCTGTGAGGCGGACGTGCTAAGCTACGCTACCACACAAACATTGGCTACATAAATACTTTATACCCTAGAAATGTTTAACCGCTTAAACAGCAGCATTGAAATAAATAAAATAAGCACGTTTTTGTTTTTTTCTTTTTAAATAACAATAATAATCACTTACAATCACTCAAAACCGACCACTTTTGAATAACTCCTAATCTGCTCCTAGATCCACATGTTATCCTCAAAAGCGTGCCATGACGATGACCCGGAAACAAATAATCTAAGCCGAGCTCACGAGAAGAGAATCACAAATAACCAATAGGAGGGACGAGTTTGTATGACTGACGTGCAAACGAGCCAGGAACCGGTTCCAGGCTAGACCAATCATGGCTGCTTATTTCAACAGGTCATGAAGAGGGCGGGACTTCCTGTTTTGCCGTTGCTTATGCTTCACAGCCTCTCGGATTGAAGGACACCGGTTCAGTGTAAGGAGAGCTTCAGATTATAAGGTGAATAAAGTTCGGTTTTAAATGAGTGTTTAGGCAAAAAAAAGTGTTTATATTTTTATTAATTGTTAAAATGTATTAAATAAGATTAAAGATGGATAATAATGTGTGTCGCGTATCTTGGGTGCAGTGTTGCTAGCATGCTAGTAGTGTAGCGTTAGCTCAGTGACCAGTGTAGAGTATGGAGGTAAACAGTGCAGCTTTTTTAAATTAATGATGTTTGTCTTTATCATTTAATCCTATTTTAGTCATTAATAATTAATGAAATTCGAAGTTTATTATGTATTGATGGGATATTTAGCCTGAGAAAGCTCAAATATAGCAACCCTCAGTTTAGCCACAGTTTTGCTGGACTTGGCAAGTGTGTCTCCGTGTGGTTTCCTTCTGATTATCATTAACATGGACTTGAACATGTTCTTATCAGCAGCATCATGGCTGGTCACGACGCTGGCTCACATCACCAGTTCACTGGCATTGCCAAGTACTTCAACTCTTACACCATCACAGGAAGGAGGAATGTAAGTCATGACCTTCTCTTTTAGGTTGTTTTATAATACACTTCGGGACGTTCTATTGTGGGAAAACAATCAACGACATGGTGGTGTGATTTTCACCGTTAATTTCTGAGTGGCACGGTAGTGGTTAGCACGCCTGCCTCACAGTAAAAAAAGGTCCAGGGTTCGAGTTCTGGGCTCGAAAAGGACGTTTTTTTTGTGTGGAGTTTGTTCTCCAGGTGCTTGTATGGGATTACTCTGGGTATTCCGGTTTCCTCCCACAGTCCAAAGACATGCACATTAGGCTAACTGGCTCTTCCAAACAGCCCGATTATGCATGTGAATGCTTTGGTGTGTTGGCCCTGCGATAGTATGGCAAGCTGTTCAGGGTGTACCCTGTTCGGATTAAGCTGTTTGCAAATAAGTGATGAGTATTATACTCTTGGGGGCAGCCGTAGCCTAATGGTTAGAAAAGCGGCTTTGGGACCGAAAGGCCACTGGTTTGACTCCCGAACCAGCAGGAAAAATGTGTGGCGGTGGGGGAGTGACCTGCCCCTTTCCTTCCTCCGCCTTCATGGCTGAAGTGCCGTTGGGCAAGGCACCTAACCCCCCAACTGTCCTCCGGGCACCCCACTTCTCCGAGTGTGTGTGCTCACTTTGGGTTAAATGCAGCGGTAATTTCCTTTGTGGGATTAAAACAGTATAGCAAAATTAAAAAATCATTAATTCATTCATGTTCTGAACCGCTTAATCCTAATTAGGGTCATGGGGAGGCTGGCGCCCATCTCAGCCGACTCTGGGCGAGGGCGGGGT
>JAOUQZ010000026.1:6034109-6051218 GCA_028564935.1 Neosilurus hyrtlii
ATATATATATATATATATATATATATATATATATATATATATAGATAGATAGATAGATAGATAGATAGATAGATATAAATTTTTTTTATTTTTATTTTAATTTTTTTTTAATGAAGCCTCCAGGAAGCCTTTAGCAGCAGCAGCTGCTGTTTGTCCTGAATTAAACCTTGTGCTTTTCCAGAATGCTGATCCAGGCTGATCTAGCGTCAACACATGCAGTGCTTCATTAGTATGTAAAATGCAAATCCTGCTCCTGGATTAGCACACCGGATGCCAAAGACATGCACTAATCATGTGACCAGAGCTTTACTTCCTGCATGTCTAGTTTCTCGTGAAGGGAATATGTGGCATCTTCAGGCGCAAACGTCTCGTTATGCGTCTCTGTCTCCTGATTCCAGGCCGGAGCGTTCCAATTTTCATCTCGTCAGACACGAGCTTGCTTAAGGAGTTTGGTGTGCTACAGGAATAACATGGATCTGGAATGAGTCCATGTGGTTCAAGTGTACTTTTCCCAAAAGTGCTCAAGCGTGTAGTGACACTTCACCTGATTAGCCCCTGAGTGGAGCTGCGTGATGGGCTACCGATTGTGTTACAGTGATGACACGTGTTTGGGAATAGTAGTGACATGTTTTCTAACCAGTCGTAAATGGCTTCTCTTTTCAGGAGATAAGGATGGCAGCAAGGTGACGACGGTCGGTGCGACCCCCGGACAAGGTCCCGATCGGCCTCAGGAGGTCAGTTACACGGATACGAAGGTCATCGGAAACGGCTCGTTCGGTGTGGTTTACCAGGCTAAGCTGTGCGACACTGGAGAGCTGGTGGCCATCAAGAAAGTCCTGCAAGATAAGAGGTTTAAAGTAAGGGTGGAGTCATGTCTGGTTTTGGTTTTGGAGGTTGATAAGGATAAGATGCGTGTCTTGATTACTCTTACAGAGTGCTTAATCACTGACCCCCACGTTCAAAATCATTCTAGCCATCTCTGGTGTTCCTCAACCCCCTCGTGTATTTTTTTTTAGAACTGCACACAGTTTAACGGTTTAGAGTCTGAGAGAGGCATCAGTTCCTGGTGTCACTTGTGTTCTATCTGAGAAACCTTGACTCCTTTCATAAATGTTTAGATTTTACTTTGTTAAGCAATTTTTGCTCATGCTTTTTTATTAATAGGCCTAAATTATGTGGTACCATACTAACCCTTGTGTATTAACTGTTACTGTAGAACAATGCGTTAGGAAGAGCGCATACTATTTGAGCTGTGCGTGTTTATATGAATGATTATACAGTACTGTTTATCAAATGGGTGTGTCTTGCTCCACCTAGGGGACATTTTTTGGGTATGTTCCCATGTAGTATATACTAAAACTATTATTCACCTCAGACACAGTGGATGTCGTGGAGTTAAGGCAATATCCACCTCACGTTTGGCGAATACCTGTCAAGCTGATCCTGAAAATAGTGACATTTGTGTTTTAGCTGGTTAATCAGGTCCGGCGTTAGTCGCAGCTTCACCGTACTGAAAGTGGAACAGACTTGGACCTCACAGGTTGCTCTTGTCGTTACTGTAATAGTGTTCCTATGTGGTGTCAGATATGTATGTATGTATATATATATATATATATATATATATATATATGTGTGTGTGTATATAAAATGTGAAATGTAATAACTTTGTGCTATTTTCATCTCTCTTTTTCCACCAATGCAGAATCGTGAGCTGCAGATCATGAGGAAGCTGGACCACTGCAACATTGTACGTCTGCGCTATTTCTTCTACTCCAGCGGGGATAAGGTGGGTACCTTGCTTTTCTTTTTGTAGAATCATTTTGTTTGCTTTAAGTGGTAACCATTAAACAAATACACTTCACCCTCGATTTCCCATACAAAATTTGTCGGCGGTCATTATTTGGTATTGCTGGAAAAATGCTCGGACAAGTCCGGGAATCGATGATGGAAGTCCGGGTCAGTCATGATTTTCCAACTTCCCTCCTGTCCGGCTCGTTCCCATCCGAGTGGATGGACGAAAACGAAGCAGCAGAGGGGCGTGAAATAATGTCTGATGACAAGATAGAGGCATCAGTGACGGGGGAACGAAGTGAAAGTGAGGACAGTGAACATGAGCCGGAACCGGCATTTAAAATGAATGTGATAAAAGAATGTGCTGATTCGCTCCTTAAGTTTATGGAAACTGTATTGTGTATTGAGTGTCGGATAAGTGTGTAAAAGTCCGGGACTGCTGCTGAATAATGGTGATTGTAGGACTAATTATGGTAAATCTCCGAGAAAGGGTGGGAATCCCGGACATTAGCTATTTTCGGACCTTTGAGGTTCCCGGACAGCCTATATTCCCCCAGTAATGTGGGAGCTCGAGGGTGAAGTGTATGTGTGTGTGTATGTATGTATGTGTGTGTGTGTGTGTGTGTATGTATGTGTGTGTGTCTATATATATATATATATATATATATATATAATTTTGCTCTTCAGGTAATAGTTTTCCCTAGAGCTGTAACTGTCTCTCACATCCTAACTACAGGTTCCATGGTGATGAGTTTCTGGGGACCATCTTTCAGTGTTCTGGAATTATTTGCACAGTTACATGCTTTTAACCTTCGAGGTATAGTTTTGAGTAGTGGTTTAGTAGTTCGACGTAATGAAGACGCCTAGCATCCAACATATAGGAACATTTTTGTTCCAGTTTCTGAATGAATGTTAGAAATGTATTTTAGAACAGGAGGTTTAATTCTTTCTTTCTTCATTCGTTCATTTGGTATATGCAAAGTTATGAGCCGGCAGGAAGGTAGATTTGTATCAGTATCGCTACAAGACTGCTTGTGCTATCATCCCACTGTGTTTGTTGATTAATGAGTACCAGTATTGATCATCCTTACAGCATAATTCATGTGTAATGTAATAGGTTTAAGCGATACAGAGTTTATTTTGACATAAATGACCATTGAACGCACTATACAAGGTAATTTTATCCAGAGGATTTCTAGCGGGGACTGAACTAATGCGGAACAACTGTTTTTCCCCGGAAGTGACGTGAACTAATTGGGCCGGGTTGTTCAGCGCATGTAAACAAGCAGCGAGCGACATTTTAGATGATAAAACTCCCAGCATACTAAAGGCTCTTACCTGTTACCGGTTTCTTTTGGTGAGACGTTGCGCTCGTCCATCATCCTTTGACTTCATATGAAGGAATGCCGTAGGTACAGCGTCTGATTTTGGACGCAAACGCTTGAGCTTTGTGCCAAGCAGTTCTGCCTGGAGGTCACTCTGATAGCAGGTCGGGTTAAAGTGGTCTTCACAGGTTACTGAATTGCGACTAAAGGGAAACGTTTTCGGAGTACAGCCTGTGCCGATGTTATGTTTACTGCGATTTCTGCACTTGTTGTTTGTGCAACCATATGATTTGCACTTCACCATCTTTCTAGCGACACAACTCAGCACTGGCCGATAATGTTATCTTAGACTGGTGTCTGTGGCACGCAGCACAGCCAATAGGACAAAAAAACAGGACTGGAACAGCCAATGAAAAAGGCAACATGTCGCTGCACATGACGAGTAGTAGTAGTAGTAGTAGCACTGTTGCAGCACTCGCACGCACTTGATTAGAAGCATGGACTGACGGAACCACTGATGTCTTACGTGATCATTTTAAAGGGCCAGTAATACAATTCCACCACTGGTACCCTTTAAGGAGAAACACTGTGCTCATGTTGTTGCAAATACCATGGAACTCACATTGATTAATCCAAAGACATTACACATCTAATGTTATGAACATCTAATGTTAACATTAAAAGCCACAGGCTGGAAATAACTGCATGAGTAACACATCCCTTGTTTGGCCGGTCCCTATTCTTCTATTTCATGGATTATTAAAGGGATTATCCATCATGTTCAGTCACATGGAAATTTCCCTCAGACTGGCCTCACTTGGTTTGAACTAATCTGTTTTTATTCATGATTATTATCGGATTATTCAGTTGCATGTTAACATGGCTATAGTCCCTTAAACTGAACAGTATAGAATACAATGTACCAGTAATCATCAAACACGCTTAGACATACAAGATGCTGCTTTGTGTATTTGTTTTTTAAAAGGATTAATGATGACCGTGTTTGTCGCGAACATAACTCGCTGTTCAGATTTCATTTTCAAACACAACGCTCCCCCAAAACGCAAATATGGCCAAGAATAGATGAAAGGCAGTTCTCAGCGAGTTATTTGTGTGGCACTGTCTAGCTTGTCGATGTGTTCCCTGGATACAGAATAGTGCTCGTTCATCAGGATTAAAGGGAAACACGTTGCTGTGTCATACCAGTAGCAGTGCCTGTCAGCAGTGGCTCTTCAGGAAAATCCCATCATACCACCCAACCAGCAAGAGCTAAAAGGCATTTGATTGGCAAGGTGGGCTGTATGGGAATAGCCCTATTTTTAATCTTGGGACATCAGTTGACGTCAAATAATGACCATTGTGGCTCCTATTTGGCCGTGGTCTCTCTGACCATGAATGTATAGAAAGAATGTTTCAGGCTTAGTGGAGAGTATGTGCCACGCTATCATTGAATTATGGGCATCACTGCAATGGTCCACTTATCACAGGTTTGGAGGTCTTTCTAAACCCTGGATTAGTTGCATGTGTCCGCTTCTTTTCCTTTTATTACACTGTATGGACAAATGCTTGTGGATATTTGCCATGTTTTCCATATGTGGATCTTCTCCAGACGGTTGGTGTAACATCAGAAGCAGTTGTAAGGGTTGTGTGTCTCTTTTTCACTGAGGTGTTGTTGGAACAGGTTAGGGGCCCTTGGTTCCACTGAAGGGAAACTAAAGCACGGGTATACAAAGTGAGGTCCAGGAGGACACGGTCTGCCAAGTTTGGAGTGGAAGAACTTGAGCCCTGACCTCAATCCTGCGGAACACCTATGGAATGAACTGGAATGCAGGCTGCACCCCAGGCCTCCTTGGCCAATGTCGGTGCTTTTCCTCTGTAACGCACTCATCAGTGAATAAATCGAAATCCTGAATCGAATGGGAAAGCATTTCTAGAAGAGGTTCTGATCAGAGCAATGTTTGAATGGGATGTTTAACAAGCATTATGATTCTGATGGTCAGATGTCCACAGTCGTTTAGCCATTAGCGTGTTTTGCATAATGTTGTGCAGAAATGAGGTGCAATCAGAAAAATTATTTCTCTAGAGATTGAATGATGTGAGTAGCAATTCTTATGATTCCTGGAACTTCCGAGTCTGTGTTAGACTGCCAAGTGTACATTTGCACGATGCGCATGCATTTGTGATTAACCGTGCAGACCCTTGACATGCTTCAGCTAGACTACATCAATAAATAAATGCAAGTAAACCGAGGTGTTTTTAAGTGTTATTTATGCTTCAAGAGGAGCCAAATGTCACTGGAGGATGCAATTTGTTACCCACTTCAGCGTAAAATGGCTTAAGTAGGAAATTTGACACACTGATGTTGATCTATTTGGAAAGAGAATTTAATATGCTTCACAATGAGGTACGGTACATGATTATAGCATGGAAACTATACCACTTTTTATGTCGCTAATCAGGAAATGCTACTTTTGGGAAAGTAGTAATTACAGTTACAGAACCAGTTTCTGAATGTTCACATTTGAAACTTCCCAACATCCATACACTAAATGAATCCGGCTCTCGACCAATCAGCGCGATCGTACTAGCGTCTTCATAGCAACAGATGAGGTTTCTTTACACCAAGTCATGTGACATGGAAAGCCTTCTTAAACAAGCGTTTTAGCATGGATAGATTGGGTTCATGGGTATTTGAACTTGGTCATGTGGACGATTATGCTGTGGAGGATGTATTTTTGGTGATGTCTCATTTTCGTCCAGGTCTGCCTTTTTCGACTTACTTTGGCTCTTACCCAAAACACTACCTTGCGTCTTAATCCGTATTATGCTGGAGAGGGTCACATATTGCCCCTGTTCATACAAAAACACCACTCGGTGCCCCCCCCCCCCCCCTCCCTCTCTCTCTCTCTCTCTCTGTCTCATTGCCATAACCTTACTAAAGCCTTTCAAGGGTCTCCACTGCCACAAAAGCACATGTAACCCTGGTGTCCTCCATGACAGTGCAATGTCATATGGCAAACCTAGACGCAAGGATTACTGCTAGCTCTATCTGCATGCACATGATCATGCCATGCGCCATTAGTTCAGTGCAATTTATCCAACTGGTGTTGGTTATGTATCAGTAAAACTTTCCATCTCTGACTAACCCTTTCCTTGCCATGTTAGAGGAGGTTGAAGTCACTTTAGTACACTGAATGCAATGCAGAGCCACAGATGACCATTTTCTGGACATTGTCCAGGCTCAGAAACCACCAGAGTGGGGAAATGGCTTTAAGCTCTTTAGAGAGACAGAGAGAGTGAAAGACCGACCGACACACAGAGAGAGGGAGAGAGACATTGACAGAGAGAGATAGAGGGGGGGAGGGCGTGCGAGAGACCAAGAGGAAGCGTGAGGTTGGGAGACGGAGACAGACAGATACAGAGAGGGCGAGAGCGAGACAGACACAGTACCATGGTCCATGGTTGAGTGTGGAAATGGCCTTAAGCTCTTTAGCAGGCTTCCATGCATTGAATGTGTTGTATTAACTGCATCCAAGAGCAAAGAAAAGCTAAAACATAACCAAAAAAACAGCTGTGTGTGTGTGTTTGTGTGTATGTATGTATGTGTGTATATATATATATATATATATATATATATATATATATATATACACGCACACGTTATTTGTTATTGCTGGAAAAATGCTCGGACCAGTCCGAGAATTGATGATGGAAGTCCGGGTTGGTCATGATTTTCCCTCCTGTCCGATCCGTTCCCATCCGAGTGGATGGACGAAAATCAAGCAGCAAAGGGGCGTGAAATAATATCTGATGAACAGATCTAAGTAAAAGTGAGGACAGGTCCTGGATAGCCTATCCCCCCCTAATAGTCCAGGAAATCGAGGGGTGTGTGTGTGTACGTACGTACGTAAGTATGCGTGTAATGTATGCACACTCGGAGCAGTGGCCTGCCACACATTGCGGTGCCCGGAGAGCAGTTGGGGGTTAGGTGCCTTGCTCACGGACACCTCAGCCATGAAGGTGCTTCTCACACTCCCCGTTGCCACACGTTTTCTGCTGCTTTGGGAATCAGACCAGCGACCTTCTCTAACCATTAGGCCACGGGTGCCCCCAAATTTCCTCATTGGTTTGGGAAAGGTGTAAGATGGAGGCTGGTCTCAAACTGATGGACTCTTACCACCTCCTCTCTTCATACATTGCCAAGTATGCATGGTATTTAAAATGTTTTACCAGAAATGCTATTTTGTGAAGACAGATGTAAAAATGTGCGCATTTCAGACTACACACCATCATAAAGAATTATGCCGAGGAAGCATAAAATATAGATAACAGCCTGAGATTAGTGGACGGACTTGTGAAAAAGTTTCTGTCTGGCTGACTTGCCTGAGTGCTCTGAACCCGCTGACTTCACTGCACCCGTAAGATCAGGCAGCGCGGTTGCTTTTCCTGGACAGCTAGAAGCCTGAGCTCACAAGCCATGATTAGAATGGGATTTATGACGAAGGCACACACACACCGACTCGCTCACAGTTAGGCGGGACGGCCACCAGTATAGCACAACGCCGTTAGTGACCTCAGGAGTTATTCTTATATCCAGTGTATATGGGCACAGGGTATGTGCTTGGCATTTACACTGCAGCGGAGTTGTGGAGACTGGCACGGTGATATGGATATGACCTGGCACCTATTCGTATTCACAAACGCAGGATCCTCGTTTGGTTTCGCCCAAGGAGAGAACGAGATACCAGAGAGCTATGGGAATGGAAGCGATCTACTCTGGCCTTCATAAGCGTTCACCCCCACGATCTTTGTCCTCATTCTGTACTGGTGCATCTATATGGATTATAATTATTGCAGTTATTTGACATGAATCTACATGTTAATAGTTAAATTATTTACAAACAGAAAGCATTAACATCAACAGCAATTATAATCTACTAAATGTAATCCAGTAATAAAGTGAGTTATCTGTCCACCATGCACTGTGTTCTTCTTAGGACGGGCATAAATTGAGTGGTTTTTGAGTTTGTTTTTGAGCTGGATTCTTACGCATGCGTCTCTTTTTGAGTTGGGCGGAATTTGTTTTGCATCATGCGCCAATCCTTGTACATTGGGGGTAATGAGAGGCGATTTGTCTCTCTCGGTCGGCAGGCGGATGGATACATGTCAGGAATTTTAGTTGTTTACTTGTGATGGTGTAACACTGTTAAAACCGAGCCACGCACCTCATTCTCCTAAAAGCTGTATTTTTGTCCTCACCGTGCCTGCATAAAAACTTGTGTGTGTGTGAGAGAGAGAGAGAGAGAGAGTGACAGAGAGTCCAATACAATTGAAATAACATTATGTTTAGGACCCAATAAGGTTTATCTAAAAGTAATTATGAATTAGTTGGATGGGGAAGGGATTGGAGGGGTGGAGAGAGGGCGAGCGGGAGACAGACACACAGAAGGATAGAGAGCGACAGTGGTAGAGAGACAGACAAAAATGGAGACAGACACACAGGCAGACCGACTGACATGGAGAGAGAGAGAGAGAGAGCGAGGCAGACTGACGGACAGAGATAGAGAGAGAGACAGACACACATAGGCAGACTGACTGACACACAGAGAGAGAGAGAGACATGCGCACACACACACACAGAGACACAGAGAGAGGGAAAGAGAGAAACAGACAAATATACACACACACACACACACACACAGAGAAAGGGAGACAGACTGACTGACACAGAGAGAAAGACAGTAGGGATGTGAATCTAACAACAACTCATGATTCAATACGAGTCCGGTTTTTGGAGTGACGATTCGATTCAGAATCAATTCTTGATTCAAACCGATGTTTGATTCATAACCATTACAAACAAAGGGAGCCCATTTTTTACGAGTAACTACATCCTTCTATAAGCTAGGAACAACTCTTCTATAAGAAAGAAAGAAATTATATTAGTACACAGCTGGTTTTGTAGATGTACTGATCCGCTTTGCTCGATCAGAGTTGGTTGGGAGTTTAGTGAAGTGATGGGGTGTGCGTTGGTCAGGAGTTGGTCGTGCTGCTGCTCCAGTTTTTTTTAGCTCTGGGTGATGGTGTGAGATGTCAAACTCCTTCTTACCCGGAAAATCCGAAGTGCACCCAAACATTTGCCTTCAGCGAAGACGGCGCTGGCTGTGGGCTAAAAGATGGTTCTGTACCCGCCACTCACTGGAACAATTCACGACGGAGGCCGTGTCTGGACAAATGGTACATGTTGTGAGTAAGGTTGAAAATGTTCAAAAAAACGTGGTTTTTTTAAGATTGATTCTTGAAAATTTGGATCGATTCAGAATGCTAATAAAAAAGAATCGCGATTCAGTCGTGAATCGATTATTATTCTTTTTTTTTTATTTCTTTATTTTTCCTTTTTCTTTCCTCGGCACCCCTAAAAGACAGACCTACTGACACAGAGAGAGACTGACTGACACAGAGCACAACAGACACACAGAAAGAGACAGACAAACACACACAAGTCGTACTTGACCATCAGAAAGTGTAGTGAGAGCATGTACATCGCGAGCTTTGGCAGGCAAGGAGGCTTCAGAAATCAGTGTGTGCTCATCTTAGTTTTCAATCAGCTTTTTTTTTTTTTTTTTTTTTTTTTTTAAATTGTTGATTTTGTGAATTGTATTGAGAAAAGCCATAACGAATATGATAGTGGACTCCAGGAGAAATGAGCAAGAGGGAAGGAAGAGTGGTGAAAATAGAGATTTGAGTCATATGAGAGAACATGAGTGAATGGAGAAATGAATGAGTGGTGAGAAAGATAGAAGCAGTATGAGAGGAAATGGAGTGAGGTGATGGAGAAGGGTGAGTGGCTGTTTCGGCCGTGTTTTAGTATCTGTTCAGACGTGTTGTTGAAGCCTGACTGAGATACGTGGGACAGTTTGCCGTTAAAAATCTTCTTCCTTTGTTCAATGGATTTGGTTCATTTGGCCCGTCTGCCCTTTGTCCTGTATTGGTCTAATTCTTCCTCTCTCACACAAATCTAATCTGGCGTCTGTAGAAGACACGCCACTGCTCGGTGCGTCCTCATCGTAATCACCGAGCATCTGTGCCTCGATCAGCCGATCACATGCCTCTGTTCAGTACACACCATTAAGGTGAGCCAATCACCTGGGTCTACGCAAACCATCCAGCCAGTAGGAGAGTAATTGTGGAGCTGCTGTTGTGAGGCAGAAAGTGACTCATCATCTTCAGTGGGGGTTTTTTCCCCTCGGCCATGCAGCAACAGGAGGGTGCTTAAGAGAGAGAGAGAGAAATTGTAGAAAGTGAAAAATATCGAAATGGAGAGTCGGTGTCGGTGAACCAATAACACGTAAGCTCTGTATATAGATATGTATGCTGTCTCCAGTTACTGTGAAACATGCATAGTTTTCCGTTGTGATGAGTCATACCCCTGAAGTCTAGAAATAGACAGGGTGTCGATGGTCGTATTGTAGTTACTAATTTTGCAGGGATGATTAATGATGTTTGCTTCATTAAGTTGGTCTGGGGGGGTGCGGACACGACCAATAGCTACTTTTAGTGCATAAATAAATATTGAGACGATGAATGTGTAAATATCTTCAACTGAAAGGATGTAGACACGCATGCAGGTTTCCTCCCCCAAAACTCAAAACAGTTCCCTTCGGTCTGTTTTTCTAACTTGAGTTTAATTGTAATATTTTCTAGGCTGTTAACCCTTTCACTTCATGTAGCAGATATCCTACGCTGGTTAATAAAGGGTTAAAAGATATAGTGACCACACTTTGGTTTTTAGGTTATCGAGGTTTCAACAATTTAGCTGGCAAATGTATGAATAATTACACCCATCAGCCATAATATTAGCACCATCGGATTTGTCTGTGTCTAGGTAGCCCCATATACTGCGACCTGTGTTCCCAGTGTCCTCTCACATTACAGCCAGCATTAATAGATGCCAGACGTACTAGTCTTTGCTCCCCACTATATCGATGAGCCATGGGAACCCATTCACATCATTTCACCGATTGTCCTTCAGTAGACACCTTTGGGTGGTACTCATTCCTGCTAACCAGAAATAGCCAGCAATACCTGCCGTTTGGGAAATTAATACATCCAGTTGCTTAACCATCATAGCGTGGACGCTCCGATTCTTATCCTTCAAGAACTGAGTGTTCACTTTCTTAGTAATACACCCCGCAGCCTTTCAGGTGCCACTGTCATGAGCTCATCAGCGTTATTCACTTGACCTGTCAATCAGTGGTCATAATGGTTTTAATGTAATGGCTGATGTTCCACTCTAACTTTTAAAGGTTCTCAAAGCAAACATGTTTCGAGGTTAGCCTGTCCTGACTAAGGAATTTAAACTTAAATTAATTTGTGATCTTAAGTAGTGTTCTACAGAGCCTGTAAGAGGACACAGAATAAAAAAAAATACAATATTGGTTTCTCATGAGCGCGAGAGAGTATCAGCTATATATATATATAAATGGAAATACTGACTTAACTGAGCTGTATTTTAACCTTGGACTCGCCTGTAAAGACGTTGCAGCATTGCTTGTCTGGAACTCCGAACAGCATTTAAAGCGAGTTTTAAAGTCTTGTGATCTGTTTCGGTGCAGGGGATACACCAGCCTTGATCAGTCACCTGATCACCTGATAACAGTGATGTCAGACAAGCAAAGCTGCAATGTCTTTATAGGCGAGTCCAAGGTTAAAATACAGCCCAGTTAGGTCACGTATTTCCATTTATATACATAGCTCATTTCCATTCCTGCCCTAATCAACAGATTAACACTCATCCCTCACTCATTTAGGGATGGTGGTGTAGTCCTTAGGGTGCTGGGCTCATGATCGAGAGGTTGTAGGTTCGAATCCCTGTTAGACCCCCACCATGCTAAAAACCCTTGGCAAGGTCTCAACCACAAAGTGAGCCTCTGTCCACCCAGCAGAAGTAATGGGTACCAGTAAACATACATTTTCTGAACCTCTTAAAACTATCTAACCTGACAATGGATAGAAACCGTGTACACCCTGAACAGCTCACCAGACCATCACAAAGCAACGCTCACAACCATTCACAGTCACACTCACAATTAGGGGCAATTTGGAACTTCCAAGTAGCCTAATGTGCATGTCTTTGGACTGTGGAAGGAAACCGGAGCACTCGGAATAAACCCATACAAGCACAGGGAGAACCTGCAAACTACACACACATTTCAATTTCTAGTCCCAGGACAGGACTCGAGCCCAGGACCTTCTTGCTGTTGGGCAGACGTGCTAACCACTACACCACTATGCTGCCCAGATTAGCACCACAAAGGCAAAACAGATCACAGATATTTCAGTTTAAATGTGTGCCAGACTGGATCCTCCTGTCCGATGGCGGCTAGCAGTGTCTTGTACACGGCATCACGTTTTATTGGTCCGCGCCTGTCTGTGTAACATTTTTATTATGCCGTCTCCATATCAGTCAGGTCATACTTACCATGTTAGCTTTTTGCTGGTATTATGACAGTTCATATTGTACATATTTAAGTGTTAATGGGATCTGAGATCCCAACAAGATCACAGCATGTAAACCCAACGTGTATCTATTATATCCTGATTTTCCTCATCTGTGCTAACCTAGCTTTTGCTGCCACATATCTGACTCGGTGTTTCTCCGTGACTGTCTTGCAGAAGGATGAGGTGTATCTGAACTTGGTTCTGGACTATGTCCCTGAGACAGTGTACCGAGTGTCCCGCCACTACAGCCGAGCCAAGCAGGTCCTCCCCATGATCTACGTGAAGGTACGAAGGTCCACTTGTAAACGCTGTTGGCCTCTATTAGTGTGTACATGATCCATGCTCTATTGAAATGGGTATTGATTACATTTAACGCTCACCTTTGTATTTGGTTTTCAGCTGTACATGTATCAGTTGTTCCGGAGCCTGGCGTACATACACTCGTTTGGTATCTGCCATAGGGACATCAAGCCCCAGAACCTGCTGTTGGACCCGGAGACGGCCGTGCTCAAGCTCTGTGACTTTGGCAGGTGGGAAGGGCGGGGAATACGTTTTTTTTCAAAGCTCAGAAACGTATATTTAGGCTTTTAGATTTAATTCCTGATGCTGTATTTATTTATTTATTTATTTCACCTTGGCTTTTTGCTCAGACTTTTATGATCTAGATGACTGATGTTGGTTCTGGTGACAAAGGATGTTTTGCCATAGTAACAATCCCTTCTTCCTCCCTGCAGTGCTAAACAGCTGGTCCGTGGCGAGCCCAACGTCTCCTACATCTGCTCCCGTTACTACCGAGCCCCAGAGCTCATTTTTGGAGCCACGGATTACACCTCCAGCATAGGTAGCACCCTGCTTACCCCTAACTGACTATATATAGAGTGCATGTCTCCCACCGGTGTGTCTCAACAACAGACCCGGTTATCAAGCAGGATATGAATTCTTTTATTATTAAATAAATTGCTTGCAGGAGAATTTACGAAAGCAATATTAATGAAAATTGAGGTAAACTTGATGTGTAGCTCAGCTTCCATAATAACACACCTTTTTGAGTTGTTTCAGTTTTATATTAAAGTTTCATTGGGAAGATTAAAGAGTTACCATTATTGGTCATCTTTCGTCATAATTTGTGCGTATGTAATATATTTAAGTGATACAGACGCTTATTTTAGCATAAATGACCATGCATAGCACAAAACTGGTCATTTTATCCTGTGGATTACTAGCGGAGGGTTAGCAGTCGTTTTTCCTCGGAGGTTGATGTCAACACATTGGGTTGACATCTCTTGTGGAGACAGTGAGACGTTATATTCTATTGACTCTGGGGATGAGAATGCTGCCAGAGATGTGTGTGACAGTGGGTTCAAAATGGCTTATGCAGCCAACGATTTGCCAACTCTGCTTTCCTGGCGTCAGTTGGTTTAGTAACAAAAAGAAATGATTTCCACGATTTCTGCGCTTGTTTTTTGTGCAGCTCAGCACTGGCTGATAATGTGTTATGATGCTCGGGATCAGTAGCGCAGCCAAGCCAACCAGGCTGGAACAGCCAATTAGAAAGGCAATATGTCTCTGAGCATGCCTCAGTCGTAACACTTGTGCACAATTTAAAATCAGGCAAGGACTGATAATGCCAGAAGGAACTGCTGATGTTTTATTTGATTGTTTTAAAGAGCTAGTAACACTAATTCACCACAGGTACCATTTAATTAGCGTAGTTGTTTGTTACACATGCAAACAAGAGCACTTGGTGAGTGCAAACCTCCTCCAAGTCCAGCAGCCCCCCATATGAAGCAAAATTTCAATCGATTTACTCGACTCACAGTGTTAAACAATCCTATAAAAAAATTCTGGATCCAGAATTTGATCGGGATTATCTCCAAAATCGAGTGGTATTCCTCATCCAAAACCCCACTTTTGATAGAAATTTTATGAAAATCCACAACAAACTTTTTGTGTAATCCACTTAAGCACACACGACCCGAGACTAAAACATAAATTCTTAAAACTCTCTTTGATATGAAGAACTTGAGAGTAGTTCAAAACCAGATCCATTTAGTTAGGACTACAAAGGTCTATACTTCTATAAAAGCTGCGTTATACTCACTTGAGGACACGGTGCAGAGCTGTAGTTGTTCCAGTTATGCTACATTCTAGACTGCTTGGAGGATGAACACACAGTCGAGCTGCTTTGACTCTTGTTCTTTGAACAGTCACAAAAAAAGACAAATGCAGAGAGGAATGAAGTGGTTTGTATGTAGTTAGGAATGTCAATACAGTAAAATTGCATGTGACATTTGTGTTGTGCTTGTGTTTGCGGGTAACATCTCAAACCCCCACCCCACCCTTTTTTTTCCTCCACCTCACCCCACCCTTTTTTTTTTCCTCCCCTAGTTTAGTTGTATCCAATTCTCACCTGTCAAGCGTTGCCTCCCTGTCACATACAACCACCACCAACCAGGCAGGGACGTAAGCATGCACGTGTTCCCCTCTGAGACACACGATGCTGCCACCCGCCTCTTTATAAACTGCTGCACATTCACATTTATTTTATCCCTGTTTTCTGTAGTGAAGCAACAGTGAGTTCAATTTCTCCTGGATGGGAAGTTAGTCCATCGCAGGTCACCTTCCCAGTATTTTTTTTTTATTTTACTGATACCCATTTATACTACCCAGGAGTCTTAGCACAGTTGGAGTTATAACAGGGATTTTAACCCACATCCTCTCGATCATGAGTCCGTCACTCTAACCTTTATGCCACTTGCCCCGTTAAGAAGCAAGTGTGAGCCATAAGGCAATCAATTTTATATAACTTATTACCATTTATTGCTCTTTATGAATACTAATTTGTGAAAGCAGTATTTTATTTCCAATACATTATTAAAATAATGTAGTATTTGTTATACAAACAAATAGTATTTGTTTGCACAATGCTGTAGACATTGTTTTTGATATGGTTTGGTCTGTGAAAGTATTTACACACCACTTCACTAACAGATTTCTAAAATAAGATCCGGTGTGTGTGTGTGTAATCAAACGTGTTGTCTTTGCTGTATAGACGTGTGGTCAGCTGGATGTGTGTTGGCGGAGCTGCTGCTTGGACAGCCCATTTTCCCTGGAGACAGTGGAGTGGACCAACTAGTAGAGATCATCAAGGTAGGGATTCTCCCCCAACCCCCCAAAATTACTGAGCAAAGTCTGCATTATTTACAGAACAGTTATGTTTATGTACTTGAACTTCTTGTATTCCCTCTAATTGAGTTCAATTGTAGTTCATATTAATGGGATTTTATTTTATTGCCGCCCATCATCATGCAAGTCACTGCAAGGAATAAATCACATCAGGATATGATTTGTAATCAGCTTGGTGATGAATGAATGGTTTCTGTGTACAGGTGTTGGGGACTCCGACACGTGAGCAGATAAGGGAGATGAACCCCAACTACACAGAGTTCAAGTTCCCTCAAATTAAAGCCCACCCATGGACGAAGGTAAATTAGCCTTCACATCGAAATATGTGCTCTCTTGCTCTCTCTCCCTCAGGTGGTTGGGCACCCCCTTCTCTCTCTCTGTGTCTGTCTGTCTGTCTCTCTCTGTGTCTGTCTGTCTGTCTCTCTCTGTGTCTGTCTGTCTGTCTCTCTCTGTGTCTGTCTGTCTGTCTCTCTCTGTGTCTGTCTGTCTCTGTCGCTTAGTCTGTTTTTCCCTGTCTGTCTCTCTCTGTCTGTTTCATACACACAATTCATTTGTTAAACACATTCATGTTCTGACCCTGTATGAAACCTGTTGCAAATGTGAAAGCTCCCCCTTGTGGCTCTGTGGCCAGGATTCAGTAAGTGCTCAAAAACCTTAATGTGTTTTCCACAGAGTACGGTTCACATCATTTGTAGATGACTTTATCCAGTGTGATTTACAGAAGCAGATTGAAATGTCTGCCAGTAATCATATTCCCATGCTAGTACCGATGTAGGGGAGGAATACCAAAAGGCTAAAAACCTGTTACACAGGATGTGGGAAAGAACTGAGACTTAGTTCTTTGTTATTTGTAGACATGGTCTGATCCCTGATTTTTTTAATTTTTTTTTTAAATATATATATATATATATTTTTCCCCTAATGTTTGTCTTATCCAGTTCCCACCTGTCAAGTGTTGCCTCCCTATCACATGTGACCACCACCAATCAGGGAGGGACGTAATCATGCACATGTCTTTTTCCATGACATACGAATGCATATTTGGAGGTGGCCTAACATACTAGAAGAGAAAGTACTATACTTCGCTTTTGTGCGAATGAGCTCACAGACACCCATGGATTGGCTGATGGTCACTATGAGTGATAGGGTAGCATATGCCATCCCTCCCTCCCTTCACTGAGAGCTTGGCTAATTAGCTCCCATTGACTCCCAATCACAGGTGGCTGCAGCATCACCGTGGATTCAAACTTGTGATAGTCACATATTGCCTATGCACCCATTGTGCGCCTCTGATTTTGTATATATA
>JAOUQZ010000026.1:6061237-6080533 GCA_028564935.1 Neosilurus hyrtlii
ATGGAATGATCATGTCTTTATTAGTGGGCAAACCAACAAAATCCGCAAGGGATCAAATACTTTTTACTCTCACTGTGTGTGTGTGTGTATATATATATATATATATAGTTAAAAGTGAATATAAATATGTGGTTTGCACACATGTTGAGACCAGTTCCAACTCTCTAGGGTGAATATTATTGAAGATACTAATTTTTTTGGAATTTTCTTTCATTGCGTCATTTTGGGTACCTTCAAATGCCCCGTCCATATGGGCTTTCGGCTTGTATTTACAAATGGAGGCCATATTAATGCTAGAAAAGGTCCACGTAACACAAAAAGGTGCACACGAGGAAATATCATACCCCCCACCATAAAAGTATGCCTGAGTAGCGAGTAGCTTTGGTCATGCTCTTTCAAAAAAAACTATAATAATCACTGTATTCACATGATTTACAGCCACTAGACACATTTATACCATGGAATAGTTTTCACGAGCCTTACAGAATCCTGCCCATCAGCCCTGCATCGCTAAGCCTCTATTTGACAGTAAGATATTGACACTGGTACACCACGTGTGTCATTGAGGTCTGTTGTAAGCTGAAGACTAGTTATGTGTCTACTGCAAAGGCTGGACACCCTAAAGTGTTTGTCCTCTTGTGGAGTTGTACATTTTAGCCTTCCAACCCTTTTTCTGTCCTTGTTTGACCCAATGCTGTTTTTTCAGTAGTAAACGTCTTTAAGTGAAATCTTCAATTTCTTTGCCATAGTTCGCAAAGAATAACCATAATTTCTCAATACAGCTACAGACTGGTGTTTTCCAATAGATATTTTCTTTTTTCCTGCCATTTGGGAAATTTCAAACCATATGAAACGGCTCTGGCCCTTTTTGCAAAGTGCAGTAGTGTTGTTAACCCAGTCCAGTTTACTGTCAATATGAACTCCAAGGTATTTGTAATCCATCAGTGGTGGATGATTACAAACACCTTGGAGTTCATATTGACAATAAACTTGACTGGGTTAACAACACTACTGCACTTTACAAGACGGGCCAGAACCGTCTATATTTTTTGAGGAGGCTAATGTCGTTTTACATCATCTAAACACTGCTCACGATGTTTTATGAGTCTGTTGTGGCCAGCGCTATCCTGTAGGCTGTTGCATGCTGGGGCAGCAGGCTGAAGGCTGCAGATGCAAACAGACTGAACAAACTGATCTACATATATGATATAGACATTTGTAATTTTTTTTTATTGAGACGTTTATCCTTATCCTTTTCTTTACTTGGTATGGAGCAACTGTGTGCACAGTTTCCTCCAGGATCAATAAAGGATTCTGATACAAACACTAAGCAAGATGTGTAAATGCCTTATATACTAACCTGTATCAGTGCTGAACTATCAAACTGTTTTTCATGATCAGTGCACTCAATCATGGTCTATAAGGCATTTAACCTACATGTGTATATATATAAATGAGTTAGCGTGATCTCCAAACCTGTTGCAAACAGAAACTCGTGAACTGGAACGTGTCATAGCTACAAAAGCTACTGTTATTGCCTAAGGTGACAGTTTGATGAAAATTAAGCTTTTTGTACCAATATCTGTACATTTATATATTTATTTCAAAAGAATAAGTCAAAATAAACAATAGGAGCATGCGTGTGTCTCTTAAAAAATGATAAAAGACTAGGAGTTTTGAAATTTTTGACAGGCACTATATGTACATGCACACTTTAGCTGTGTTAAATTTTACAGAATACACCCATATTCTTACGCAATGTGATGACTGATTTACGCTTTGTAGAATTTAAGAAGTAAATCAATAACCAACAATCTGGGTTTGATTCAGTCATTTACGATCTAAATCACAAATTTAATGCAATATTTCACTCCAAGCATTTTGAGAACGAAATATTTTAGGATAAAATATATCTAATGTTAGCTTTAACGCTGTTAATTAAAACAATGATCCGATGCAGAAACGTTTAACTTCTGAGTTTCCAAAGAAAAAAATTTTAATCCAAAAAATATTTACAACTCTCATAAAATTCCCCTCTGTGATGTTTAAGCCATTTAACATTGAATCTTCAAGAAATATTAAATAAAATCTACAGCCCCGAAAAATAATACTAGGCTAATTTATGTGAAAATCATCTCAGCTCATTTAAACTGATGGCTTCCCACGGTGTAATAAATGATCAGTTTACCATAACGGTGGTCGTGGTGTGTTTCTTATAACATGGCATTTCATTTATTACTAATTTCCTCTTCTTTAACAACACGAAAATCCACAGTTCTAAATTTTGTAGAGCTCTGAACACAACTGGCATGTTGCACACTGATCACAGCAAGCAGTAGGACTAAAACAAACATGAACACACTCCAGCCGTTCCTTCTTCAGTCTGAACATGTTTGATTCATCAGTGTTTGGGGTGATGTTGTAGAGATTTAACCATTCAACTTCAATGATGAAAAAAATCACTGATCCACACATTGATTAGAGCTTTTTTTGCCATGACATATGGCATGCCGGCACACCGACTGTCACATATCACAATGTATCATTGGTAATTATGTCAGAAATGCACTTTGCATTTATGAGGTGATAAACGCACAAGATTTAGAAATTTTTATGACAAATTTTTAATGAAAAATAATTTTACCAGAACTGTACTTACAGTTTGATACTTGGTCCTGTCAGGTGGCTGCAGTATTGACGGCGAAGACGAAAGTTGGGATTTTGGGACAGGAGCTGGTTTCTATGTTGACGCTACACAGGAGCCGTGGAAGACCAACTATCGCATGTACTCTTATGTCACCGAAGAGGTGGGAACAGTCACTTACCTATTCTCTAACCTAGTTAGCATTAGCATTTGACTGATCTGTCTTCACTAATTAACTAATTAATGAGTTTGCTCTGTACCACTCTCCTTAAATCCAATAAGCATGTATTGTTTGTCTGTTTCTATTAAAACATGCAGTTTTCATAAACCTTTTCTTCATTTAGAGACTAAAAAACAAAAAATAATTCAACACCATTGTAATGTGAAAAGTCCATGATCGCCCCGTGTTTTCACCATTAATACAGAACTAATTTGTGTATGAATACACTTTGCGGTATTCTTTAATATGTATGATCGAACTCTCGTTTGATGTATGTTAACAGAAGTGCATATGATTTGTATTTGTGCCCAGTTTTATTTTGTTCAGAAGTTCACTAGTTTATATCTGATTTGTTAGTTTAAAGAGTAGCGGTATTCCATACAGCATAACCGTGCGTAATGTAATACGTTTAAGTAATATAGAGCGTATTTTAATATAAATGTCCATTAAAAGCAGAACACCGGACAATTTTATCTCGTGGATTACTAACGGGGGCTGAACCGATGCAGAACAACCATTTTTATCCGGAATTGGAGTAAACTCGTTGGGCAGGGTTGTCCAGCAGAAGTAAACAAGCAGCGAGCGACATTTTAGGTGATAAAACTCCCTTCTTACTAAAGGCTCTTACCTTTTACTGGTTCCTTTGGGCGAGACGCTGCTCCCGTCTGTTGTCATCCTTTGATTTTTTTATAAAGGAATTCCGTAGGAACAGAGTCCGGTTTTAGACGTAAAAGCTTGGGCTTCGTGTCAAGTAGTTCTGCCTGGAGGTCACACTGATAGCAGGTCGGGTTGAAGTGGTATTTATGGAATACTGAATTGTGTCTGAAAGGAAACGTTTTCGGTATGGCCTGTGTCGATGTTGTGTTACATTTTCTGGGATTTGTACACTTGTTGTTTTTGCAGCTGTATGCTTTGCACCCCACCATTTTCCTGGCGACACACAGATCAGCACTGGTCTATAATGTGTTATCTAAGACCAGTGTCTGCTGCATGCAGCCCAGCCAATAGGAAAAAACAAAGAATTTGCATCACTTCCAGGGCTGGAACAACAAGTGAAGAAGGCGATGATGTCGCATGCCTAGTAGTAATAGTAGTGTGACAGCACTCGTGTGTACTTGACAAAAAGCAATGACTGACATTGCCTGATGGAACTGTTGACATACATTATCGTTTTAATGATCTAGTGATATGAATTTACCACAGGTGCCCATTAATATCTGTATACTGTTATTATTGCCATTAACTTACCTTATATGAACTGGAGAATTGACGTCCTATTCTTGCGATTTTGTGCTCTTGTGAGAGTGAAGCTGCGGCCTTTCCAAACAGGCTAATGCAAACTTTCAAACAGATTTTAGCAGATTGTAACTTCAAAAATGTAAGTAATAACTACCTGAAGATTAAAATATGCGCATGTTCATGTGTAATAAGCGAGTTCCATATCACATCAAAGCTAGTACCACGAGTCGATGATTGATTCCTGACGCTAACTGATTGTTTAAAAATTACTTCTGATGTAAACAAAGTAAAAATTATGGCATCACCACACTTTTATTTTTTTTTAATATACATTGTATCAAATAAATAAATTAAAAATACAACATAAAACGTTTCTGTTTCAACATTTTGGCGCACACCTGGCGCACACAAAAATTATTTTTAATTAATGGTTTATATTTTTTCCAGATTAATGTTGGGGGAGTGTGTAATCATCAGCGTGAAAATGGCGAATAATGATCAATGCTGTGTGTCTGATCACTGAACAACACTTTTATCCAATCATCATCCACAGTCCATGATTGCTTCTCTTGAGCCTGGTGTAACCTTGTTTTCTTCTGTTGTAGTGCTGATAAATGTATCGACGTCTTCCTTTGTCTTACCTGTATGTTATCCTTTTATAACCGTCCCAATTTGTTCATGGTTGCAGCACATTTTAGACTCCACTGAGTAGTACCTGCCAACACCATCTGCCACACTCTGTGTTGGATTTCCTTCTTGAAGGAGATTTTTTAAATATCCTATCCTAACTGAAGACTTGTTTGCCTTTTTATTTGGTTATTTTTTCCCCTAATTAAATAAAAATATCCAGGTGCACAACTAGACAACAGGGGAACCTGTATGCAAAATTTCATTAAATTCCATTCAGTAGTTTTATTTGTTCAATCATTTTCTAAGCTGCTTAATCCTAATTAGGGCTGGCACCCATCTCAGCCGACTCTGGGTGAGGGCGAGGTACACCCTGAACAGCTCACCAGGCCATTGCAGGGCCAACATACATACAACCATTCACACTAACAGCCAGTTAGCCTTCTGTGCAAGTTTTTGGACTGTGGGAGGAAACCGGAGTACCCAGAGAACACCCAAGCAAGCACGGGGAGAGCATGTAAACTCCACACAGAAACGCCTGAGCCTGGGAATCGAAACTAATCATTGCACCACCATACAACCTCAGTAGTTTTATTTTAATAAATAATTAGAAAATAATTTAGTTGACAGGTTTCATGAAACCAAAAATTTCCGTAAATAGTTTTGTGTCATATCTGTGATTTGTTTATTTAATACATAGGACAAATTATAACATGAATGTCCTCCAAATGTAATGATCCTGTAATTTTTTATTTTAAATAAGGGGTTGCAGATGGCTGAACTTATTTGCCAAAAGAAATGTGTTGTAATATGAAATGTGTATCGCTGTGAAAAACTGAATATCTTTTGCCTCACTGTATGTACACAGTTGGCCTTCACCAAATTTCTAAAATAATTCTCTCTCTCTCTCTCTCTCTCTCTCTCTCTCTCTCTGTCTTGCACAGTTGCCACGTTTGATAAATTCTAATTTCCCTGTTGATCCTGAGAAGATGTCCATCTCAGGGCATTCTATGGGTGGCCATGGTGCTCTCATCTGTGCACTGAAAAATCCTGGAAAATACAAGGTAGGGATTTAAAATATTAGCTGTGCTCATGCTGCAACAGTATAGTTGAGGTTAAAGAACATGGATGTCATGGCAGTTTTGAGGTACCAGTCATTTATACAACTCTTATTTTTCTGTGATATTGGGATTGGAGCACATACGTCTTTGTCACAGAAAATATTCATGAAGTCTGGTTATTTTATTAATTTATTATGGCTAGAATGAAAATGTGACCAAAATCTGCTGTGTCAAAAATATACATACAGCAATGCTAATATTTGGTTACATGTCCCTTGGCAAATTTTCACTGCAATTAGTCACTTTTGGTAGCCATCTACTAAGCTTCTGGCATGCCTCCAGTTGAATCTTTGACCACTCCTCTTGACGGAATTGGTGCATTTCAACTAAATGTGTTGGCTTTCTGGCATGGACTTGTTTCTTCAGCAATGGCCAAGGGTTCTTTCACCCAGAGGGCCTTTTCTTTGTCCATGTGATCAGCAGCAAACTTCAGTCGAATCTAAAGGTGCTGCTTCTGGAGCAAGGGCTTCCTTCTTGCACTGGCTAAGAAAAACACGCTTAACTGTAGACACTGACATCTGTGTTCCAGCAGCTTCCAATTCATTGCAGCACTGCTTTTTGCTGGTTTATCTATCTTTACCGTCCTGACCAATATTCTCTCAGAAGCAAGTGATAGCTAGCGCTTTCTCCCTGACGGCGGCAGTGACACAACTGTGCCAATCACTTTGTACTTACAACCAGTTGTTTGCACAGTTGGTCTTGGGACCTGTAGCTGCTCCAAGAGACTTTCCTGGCTTGTTCAAGTCAATGATTTGCTTTCTCAGGTCCGTGCTGAGCTCCTTTGTCTTTCCCATTGTAGCACGTGTGGCTGAGTTTAATGACTACCAAATGAGCCCTATTTAACAAGGGGCTCAGAGAAGTCACCTGCTGTGTCCAATTATAAGTAAGAAACGTCATACATTAATAAAATAACCAGACTTCATAAATATTTTCTGTGACAATGATGTGTGTGCTCCAATCACTCTATCACAGAAAAATAAGAGTTGTAGAAATGGCTGGTACCTCAAAACTGCCATGACATCCATGTTCTTTATGTAAACTTTTGACCTCAACCGTATGTAACAAAAGTATGTGTGCACCTGCCCTCCACCACCATATGTGCATGGTAAATATCTCTTTCTAGATCCACAGAGCTTTTTATTTTAAAACAAAACACAAGATGGAATTTGACTGTTGTTAAAGGTGACTTGTATTAAATCCTTGAATAAGTCGATTTAACCATTATAATGTTTGTTTTTATAGGCTGTTTCTGCTTTTGCTCCAATCTGTAACCCAATGCAGTGCGCTTGGGGACAAAAGGCTTTTTCGGGCTACCTGGGACCTGATAAATCTTCCTGGGAGGTAAAAAATATGAAAGAAATATTGATGTATGTTAAGTTGTCTTTAATATGATTTAGCAAAATGAAACAACCATACAGTGGTGTGAAAAAGTGTTTGCTCCTAAACCTAATAACTGGTGGGCCGCCATTAGCAGCAATAACTGCAATCAAGCGCTTGCGATAACTTGCAGTGAGTCTTTTACAGCGCTGTGGAGGAATTTTGGCCCACTCATCAGAATTGTAATTCAGCCACATTGGAGGGTTTTCGAGCCTGAACCGCCGCCTTAAAGTCATGCCACAGCATCTCCATAGGATTCAGGTCAGGACCTTGACTAGGCCACTCCAAAGTCTTCATTTTGTTTTTCTTCAGCCATTCAGAGGTGGACTTGCTGGTGTGTTCTGGATCATTGTCCTGCTGCAGGACCCATGTTTGTTTCAGATTGAGGTCACGAACAGATGGCCAGACATTCTCCTTCAGGATTTTTTGGTAGACAGCAGAATTCATTGTTCCATTTAATATATATATATAATTTTATTCTTTTCTTTTCTTTGTAAACTCTAACACATTCTGGTGGTGTTACTGTGCTGACAGACTTGCACAGTGCCTTGAGTGAACACACCCAACGAGGGCTGTGCTAACTAAGTAAGCTAAGCGAAAGGATGCGGTGGTGCTAACTAATCTACAATAGTTACCCTGTAAATATTGTCTTTTGGCTTTGGATGCTGAAATAAATATTATTCTGTGCAGTCATTCAAACCCTGCAACTTTATTGATGTTCAGGTTCAGGACTCCTACTACAAAACCCATAAATTAATTCCACTAAAACTCCTAATTCATAAAACATCAGGAGGACAAATGCTACTGCCAAAAGTTGGAAACAAGTGCCTCAGTTGACTGATGATTTAGTGCGTGCCATGCTCGTGCCCATGTGCAGTACGAAGTAAATCTATGATAAACCTTCCCAAAATGTTCAGTTCAGTGTGGCTTGTGTAAAGATTTCCACACCACTTTCCTAAAAGATACCTATTATTACATGAGCTTTTCTTGGGTTTGTAATAGTGTCTGTGCTCTTTAAAAAGTTCTATGGTTTGAGCTGACCTTTTTCTGACCTGTTCTACACATCCAGTAAAATTTTGCTCATCTGCTTTATTTCAGGAATATGATGCCACTGTATTGGCTGCCAAATACTCTGGTCCGGAATTGGACATTTTGATTGACCAGGGCCGTGACGACCAGTTTCTTTCGGCCAGTCAGTTGCTTCCTGATAATCTGATCGCTGCCTGCTCTGAAAAGAAAATCCCTGTTGTGTTTCGACTCCAGCAGGTCAGTAATGCCACATCTCAGGACAAAAAAATTTTGGGTGCTACAACTTTCTCTTACTTTACGTATGCATGTTTCTGTAAACTTGCACATGTAAACATTTTTGGAGCTCTGCTTTAGAGAATGCCTAAATATTTATATTAAACAGTATATTACTAAAGCTCTCATGTAGTTGATATGCAGAGCAGCTATCTTGGATTTTGAGGTCAGGGTTGGTGAGGGACCTCTGACTTTCAGAGAGCATTCCAACTGATATTTCCAAGTAGGAAGTCCCGACTTCCAAAGTACAAATGGAACACACTAAAAAGATTTGATCGCACACTTGCGAGTGAGTATACTGTAAAGCCTTACCACTGCCTGGGCTTAAAATGTTAGATAAAATCTCCTGAGATATATCTATCTCTTTGTATCTCTATATCTATCTCTGTATATATCTCTATTTATTTTCATGTGTCTCTCTATCGCTCTCTAGCTATATATATCTCTATATCTCTTATATCCATTCTTATATCTATCTCTACAGTGGCTTGCCAAAGTATCATATCCCTTGCACTTTTCCACATTACAATCATAGATTTTATTACAACCACCAACATAAATTTATTTGAGAATTTTTGCCCGATCTCCTTTGCAAAATAGCTCAGTCAGATTGAATGGAGAGCATCTGTGAACAAAAATGTGAGTCTTGCCAATTCTCAATGATTCTCAATTCTCAAAAGTGATTCTCAATTGAATTTAGGTCTGGACTTTGACTGGGCCATTCAGACATGAGTATATTTTGATCTAAACCATTCTATTGTGGCTCTGGCTGTATGTTTATGGTTGTTGTCCTGCTGGAACGTGAACCTCAGCCATATTCCCAAGTCTTTTGCATACTCTTAACAGGTTTTCCTCCAATATTGCCCTGTATTTGTCTCCATCCATCCTTCACTTCAACTCTGACCATCTTCCCTGTTCCTGTTGAAGAAAAGCATCCCCACAGCATGATGCCGCCACCAACACCATGTGTCACGGTGGGGATGGCGTGTTCAGGGTGATGTGCACTGTTAGTTTTTCCCGCCACACACAGCGTATTGCATTTTGGCCAAAAAGTACAATTTTGGTCTCATCTGACCAGAGCAACTTCTTCCACGTTTGCTGTGTCTCCCTCATGGCTTTTGGCAAACTGTAAACGGGAATACTTATGGCTTTCTTCCTGCCATTCTTCCATAAATGCCAGATCTGTGGAGTGCATGACTAATAGTTGTCCTGTGGACAGATTCTCCCTCCTGAGCTGTGAATCTCTGCAGCTCCTCCAGAGTTACCATGGGCCTCTTGGCTGCTTCTCTGATCAATGCTCTCCTTGCCGGTCCTGTCAGTTTAGGTGGATGACCATGTATTGGTAGATGTGCAGTTTGTTATACTCTTTCCATTTTTAGATGAAGGATTGAACAGTGCTCAGTGAGATTAAAGCTTGGTATATTCTTTTATAACCTAACCCTGCTTAAACCTTTCCACAGCTTTATCCCTAACCTGTCTGGTGTGTTCCTTGGGCTTCGTGATGCTGTTTGTTCACTAATGTTTTCTAACAAACCTTTTAGGTCTTCACAGAACAGCTGTATTTATACTGAGCACTTCAAAGAGGTATCAAAATAAAGGGGACTGGATATAAATTCACACCACATGTTTTAGTTTGTTATTTATTAAAAAAAAAGCCTAAACCATTTGTCATTGATTTTCCTTCAATTTCACAATTATGCACAATTTTATGTTGGTCTATTGCATAAAACCCCAATGAAATACATTTACATTTGTGGTTGTAATGTGACAAAATGTGGAAAAGTGCATTTAGTATGAATACATTTCTAAACCGTTATATGTCTAGGTCTATGTCTCTTTATAGCCATCCGTGGCAGTATGCAGCTTGAATAAGAGATTTTGTTTATTTATGAAAAACATGCACCTTATACATTAATATTTCTATACATGTTATTGATTCATCCATAAAAGAAAAGAAATGCATATCAATTGTATCATAGTGTATTTTATATTGTACTTTATTAGCACCCTTCATGAAAAGAACCAAAATCAACATCAGGTCGGTAATATTAAGTTCAAGTGTGAATTATGTATATAGGTTTTCGACTTTTTTTATATAAAATATTTCAAAACAGTTTCATATCATTCACTGGTTAGCATGTCCGTCTCACAGCAAAAAGGTCCTGGGTTCAAGTCCAGGGTCAAATCGAGTGTTTCAAAGTGGAGTTTGCCTGTTCTCCCCATGCTTATGTGGGTTTCCTCTGGGTACTCCTGTTTCTTCCCACAATCCAAAAACATGCACAGTATGCTAATTGGCTGTTCCAAAATGTGCATGCGTGTGTGTGTTGCCCTGTGAGCTGTTCTGGGTGTACCCTGCCTTTACCCGGTATTGGTTGAGATAGGCTCCAGCCTCCCCGTGACCCCTGAAGGACCCCCCCCACTTCCCTTTAAACCCTTCTTTACCCTCAGGGTATTTTCATTGCCTGTGGCCAAGTTATTGTACCCATCGTTGTCCCCGTTTTGTCCGGGCTATTTTTTCAAGAACTGCAGGTGATGTGTACGTCTGCACTGACTTGTCAGATTGTCAGACCTTTGACCTTGTCACAGT
Source organism: Neosilurus hyrtlii (assembly GCA_028564935.1). Taxonomy (NCBI): domain Eukaryota; kingdom Metazoa; phylum Chordata; class Actinopteri; order Siluriformes; family Plotosidae; genus Neosilurus; species Neosilurus hyrtlii. Next base: position 6,072,355 of record JAOUQZ010000026.1, read on the forward strand.
TGCCTTGACATTGTACATATTGTCCGAGTTATTTCTCAAGAGCTGCTGGGTGACTGTGGGTGACTGAGTTTTGCCATCTCTAATAGCCATTTAATTGTTCGAGCATTGCATGTGACCTTTTACTGTCCTATCCAGACTACAGGTTTAGAATTCAAATCTGGAATCATCATTTAGGGGCAATGGAGGCTCAGTGGTTAGGATTCTGGATCACTGATTGGAAGATTAGGGGTTCAAGCCCTAGTATCACCAAGCTGCCTCTGTTGGGCCCTTGAGCAAAGCTCTTAACCTTCAACTGCTCAGTTGTATAAAAATGTAAGGTGCTCTGGATAAGGGCATCTGCCAAATGCTGTAGATGTAGGAGTTCTGCAGCTATGTTTGTGTTAATTTTTTGGGAATGTTAAGGTAATACTGCAATATATCAGCCTGCCTGCGATCCTAGTAGGATTAAGTGGTCCTGCAAATGACTGAATGAATCGCCACTGCATTTACATAAGTTTTAGAAATTTCAGTTCACCTTCATACTCTTGTGTGCATGTTGAGGAATGTCTCACCCAAAAATGATCAGGATATAGTGTAACACAGTTGATTGGCATTTAATTATACACCCAAAACTCTACAAGAGGCATAGCCGTGATTGTAAAAACCTTTCTGTAAATTCTAAATCATGTCACACTTGATTTGAAATGCGTTTTTAAAATGGTGACATGATTCTGTTCTCATCCTAGGCGGTGGAACTCACTGTGGTGATATTTTCCATATCACATATTTTTAATTTCATGTTTGTCATCAGTGGAGTCACTTTTTAGATTTATTATGGACAGGAACATTTTGGGAAACAATGAAATGTGTGTGTGGCCCATAACAAGGTGTGTTTTCACTAGATGGGATCTCGTAAACTTATTTTGACAGTTCTTTTAAAGGGTGCTAATAATTTGAGGTGAATAAAACGTTACTTTCTGTATGCAGAGATGTACAGATAATATAATATATAATCTAATAACTTTTTTCTTTACATGTTGCTTCATCAGGGCTATGACCACAGCTATTACTTTGTGTTCTCTTTCATCGATGACCACATCAAGCATCATGCGAAGTATCTGAACGCATAAGACTGAGCAGGAATAAAACCATGTGCTCCCTTAACGTCATCACACTTCACAACTCAAACCATCACAAAAATAATAAAAATAACATCATGTGATGCATATCTTCAGTAATTTGCCCTGTTTTTCAGGTTCAAACAAATAAAACCATTGAGCAAGTTTGTGTGCCTTTGGGATTACTGTGACGGGGCTCTGGGTTGAAGATTGAGCATACGCACGTGACTACAGAAAATATGCTATCATATGTGAATGCAAATATAAGTGATGTGGATTTGATTGAAGTCATGGATGGGCTTAATATGCTGCTCGTACTCTCTAGTATTTTGTTGGATCACCTTTAACCTTGACTATAGCACAGGGTGTCATGCCAACAAACTTAAGCAACACAACATTTATTTCCATCCATTGTCGGGTACTCCAGCTCCATAAAGTCTTCTCTAGCACATCCCGAACACTTTCAATAGGGTTAAGGTCAGGACTCTGGGGTGCCAGTACATATGTGAAAATGATTCCCCGTGCTCCCTGAACCACTCTTTCAGCCCCAATTTTATATTCTTACAATCAGGGAAGAAAAAGACGTTGATGTGATGATCTGCACATTCGGTAGTCAACTGATTTCATGTTATTGCCAGTGTTGCTGAGCCTTGACCTGACAAGTTGAAGCAACAGTGCCTTGATGATTATGCAATGGAATCAGGGAAAAAAGCGCTTATACAAATTTTGTTTTATTTTATTTTTGTTTTTATTTTGCTGGGTGATTTGATTTAAGTGTTATCAATAAGAAAAATAAGCTCTTTCAGGGTAATCATTCTCCTGATTACATCAGGACCGTCCCTGTTTTTACAGAGGACCATGTTCAATAAGCATTTGTTTTGAGCTGCTCAGGATCACACACAGCAAATGTGATACTGCATGGGGAAAGTGAGGCAATATAGATTTACTTCTGCTTGTGTTCAAGCCTTAGACTTTCCTTAATGGATAATATGAACTTGATGCTGTCAAGGCCTACAGTGACTGTGATGTTCAGAATGAACAGTTTATATCAGTGTTTATATTCTTGTATCCAGCGCATCTCAGATGAAGGTGATTTTTCCCTTTGAGATTTCTTAGTCATGTTGTCTCAGGGACTTGTTCCCTCTTTCTCGTCCTCTTCGGCTTGTCCATAAGGAATTTAAATGTACATTTCTGATTTCTGTAAAGTTGCTTTGAAACCAAATATAACTTTTTACAAGCAAACCAGTGCAAAGTTAAGGTACAAATTAGTGTGTAAAAATACATTAATATATAGCATAGATAATTTCACTGATGTAGCTGAATATAATAAGATACAGCTTTGTTTATCAAAGGTAAATATATTTACTGTAAAAAATAAAATAAAATGCAGGTGGGTGTACACATTTTATATAGAAGTTGAGGCAAATATGTGACAGTGAAAATCTGCTACAATACACCTGAAAAAAAAATCAACCATATTTAGTAAAAGGGTATTTTTTTTTTGCTTTGATTTTTTTTTGTACAATTTAAAAAATGTGATTAAAGCATAGAATTAGAGATCATTTCATTCAGTAGGTAACAAATATATCCAATTTTCTTAAAAAAAAAAAATAAATACATCCACCAGTATCAGAATTATAAATATAAAATCTTTTATATGGAATTTATTTGATATAAAGATCATGGAATATGAATTCATATGTGCACGGTGTGGTCACGCTAAATTTAACTTCACTTGACCGTGTGTTGGGTAAAAATTTTACAAAATTACACAGTGCATCTGAATAAACACACAAAATGTCTAGGCTCTCTAATAACGTTTGAAGTTTTCTCAGATTCTGCACTGAATTCAGAGTTTCAGCCAAACTGACCATAAAACAGCATAAATAATTTTTACAGAAAGTCTCCCAGTGAGCTTACAAATTTTTTCTATTATATTCCTTATAACATTTCTATGCACAAATCTGTGTACAAATAAATCTGTAAGATTAATCATAAGTGACTGTGAAATTTCATGCAAACCTGAAGCTGCTCAGCTTTAACTTACCTAACGTGATTGTAACTCGAAAACAGAGTTTCTTGTTTCCCTGATTCTCAATTTTATATTTTTACTAAATCTTTTAATATTGCATAATACTGCCCACAGCCTGTAAAATAGTGATATATATATATATATATATATATATATATATATATATATATATATGTGTATGTATATATATATATATATATATATATATATATATATATATATATATATATATATATGTAAAGATCCTCTTTGCTGTACTTTTGTATACATAAATTGTCTACCTGATTATATGCACAATTTGCCCTAATGTATTTATTATTCATTTACAGTATTTGCCAGACACCCTTATCCAGAGTGACTTACATTCATCTTTTTTTTTTTTTTATACAACTGAGCAATTGAGGGTTAAGGGCCCAACAGTGGCAGCTTGGTGATACTGGGGCTTGAACCACCAACCTTTGGATCAGTAATCCAGAGCCTTAACCACTAAGCCACCATGGCCACCATATTCATATTCACCTTAAAAATATATGCATATTCCAACGAATTTTGAGTAGTAAGACGTTTACAAATACTATTTTTATTCTGTTAATATTTTTCTAAATAAAAAGAAGAGCTACAATAAAATCCCCAAAGTTTAAAAATTGTATTAATTAATATTCATTTATTTATATATATTTGAAAAATATCATCCATAATAAACAAGACCTAGTGATTTATTTGCTTTAGTCCGATAAAAAGTGCTACTAGGCTTCTTCATAAGTAAATTATCTATAATAAATTCGTTTTTTAAAAATCTAATTTATCCTCGAAAGTGAAGCAACTTAAAATCTCTCTTAAATTTCTACAAGTCTCATGAGGTCTGTTCATTCCTCATCAGACCAGATCTCGGATGATCCATTGTATTTTTCTGTAATTTCTCTTAAAGAAATCTTTGGTACCATGATTTAATCTCAGTGTTTAAATTGTTTAAACTATATGAAAGATGAAATAAGTGAAATGTGAAACAGACTCCGAGAACAAACCCCAGGTTCATCTCCAGGACGCGCATCAAACCCACTGTAGAGAAGAAGGCGTAATGTTTCTGTCTCCACAAACACTGTTCTGTGATAAATATCAAAATAAATATCAAGATAATACAAGATTTACTGCTGCTTTTTCGCAGGTGTTTAAACTTATTTATGATTTATATTCTTACAGCAGAAGTTCTTAGACATCCGTGCGCGCAGAAATCTCCATCATAAAGCAAGCTGTTCCTGTCGGGACCTCTGTGAAATCATGCATTTACCATTCTAGGTTTCTTATATATTGGTATAAATGAATGTGCGATGAGAAATCAAGGAGATAGAAGCTGAAAAAGAAGCTGATGCTCTGATTTCCTGCTGTGCGCATCTGGTTTCAGTTCTTATAGCATTTTACGCACAAAACGGATCTGTTTAAAAATGTAAAAATACAAACTAGGTGCAAACAAATCTGACAAAACGAATATTGTAGAGTTTTCTGAACTCAATTCGTATACACCCTATAAATAATGTATTTCTAATAAACACGAAATTGCTCACAATTCAAATCGCACGGTTCTATTTCTTGGAATTTTTTTTTTTTGCACAAAATTTAAACAACATGGAAAAAATAATCAAGAAAAAGTTAAAAGTTAAAAAGAATACTCTTTATTGACTAATAAATATTTGGTCTTTCAAGGCACTTTTTCAAAGATTAGGCCAGTAAGTACTTCTCGTCACATGACGAACAAACCCCAAGAGATTTCTTTAAACAAACTTCGCAATGTATGAATCAATCGTCACCAACCTGCTCCACAAGAGCACGAATCCACCACATACATGACATACACTCATCATTGCATTCGGGCAGACATAGCTGTCATTCTTAGATTTAAGGGAACAAGTCTGTAATGGAGGAGATGGCTTTAAAAACAACAAAAACAAAAACCAACATCTCCATCGCTCCAGATGCAAACACCTGGAGGCAGCAATAAGAGGTACTGGAGTCAGTTGTTTTTGCCAAAACTTATTGCATCTGCACATTAGGAAGAGTCTTTAGGAACAAATATCTAGGCACGATGGAAACGGCGCAGTTCTTGTCTGTGTTGTTGTTATTAGGATAAGTAATACATTCCATAAGGCGAGCCGAAGAGCGCGGGCACGGCGAGGCTCGGGCGCGGGAGCGCGGACGCGGCGGCGCCGTACACAGCTGGAGGCGCGTGCGCGGCGAGAGAGAAGGGCAAGGCCAGGGCGGCGGGCAGTGTGGGCTTAGCAGCCAGCTTCAGCTTCTCCAGCTCGGCTTCGTGCAGCCGCTTGGCTTTGGCGCGTCTGTTCTGGAACCAGATCTTCACCTGGGTCTCGGTGAGGCTCAGAGAGCTGGAGAACTCCGCGCGCTCGGCGATCGACAGGTACTGTTTCTGCCGGAACTTCCGCTCCAGCGCCAGCAGCTGCGCCGTAGTGAACGGGGTGCGCGGCTTGCGGTTGGTCTTGTGCTTGCGCAGGTGGCACGTCGACGGAGGGCTTGCAGCTCCTACACATAAACAAGGCAAGAATGAAGACAGCACGATTGATTTTTTTTTTTTTTGGGGGGGGGGGGGGGGGGGGGGGGGGGGGGTTAGGGGTTGGTTAGTCTGAAATACTTGAATAACATGCACGTGTGATCAACCTGTCAATCACCCAACAGCATTGGGCAGGTTCACATCAATTCATCAAATTTAGGGGTCATGGATGTTGGATTTTTTTAAAGAATCATGCAGATGATTTTTTTTATGCTTTTGTACACACTAGTTATTAAAAAAATACACACACACACACATAAATAGATGAATAGATAAATGGATATCTAGATGGATGGATAAGTGCAGCATTGGAAGATGGAAGATTGCAGTAAGTCAGGTATGCACTTTTAACTAAATCATTTTTAAAACTTTTTATCAATTTGTTTGTAAAGTGATAAACAAGAGTTATTCCAATACAGAGAACACAATGTCATTTGTTTATGTATACTACTATAGTAGTACTACTATACTAATGTGTGGACTCATTATTATAATTGTAATTATAATCATGGGCCCATACATTATTATTATTAGTAGTAGTAGTAGTAGTAGTAGTATTACACACATTATAATATTAATAATAATGCGTGCCCTATTATTATAATTATTATTATGATGATTATTTCTATGAATATTATTAGTGTTGTTATAATTATTATTACAGCAGCCTGGTTGGTATACTCTGTTTTTATCCTGATTATTAAACAGTTCTTGTTTGTCACTGGTGTTTGTCGTTTGTGTCCCAAATAAGCACTTTTCTAACCATAAGAACAGATTCTTTCATGCATTCTCAGTGGCACACAGTGACTTCCCAGGTTCACTCCCTACACCGACAGTAAAGTGGTGAGTCTGAAGCTGACATGCTCTCTTACTCTGCACTGGAGAGAAAGTCGGGCTCTTCAGCCAAGTGCTGTGCTCCTTATCACTCGAGTCCTCGCTCTCTTCGTTCAGGCAGTCCGACACATGCGGGAAAGTTTCCTCCGGAGCCTGACTTTTGTGTGGGAAGTAAGTCCTCTGAGAAGAGTACTGGGCCAGATGTTCTGGGAAAGGCGCTGGAGGAGATGGAGAGAACGCGCTCCTGCTGCAGGTGCTCTTCTTGGAGATGAGCGACTCGACGCTGAACGGGTGGCGGCTCGCTTTGCTGCGCTCGTCGGCGCCGCCCGCCGCGTCCTTCGCTCTGCTCTCGTCGCCCTCGGAGTCGGTTTTGTCGCGAGGCGAGGCTTCTAGGCGAACCGCTCCCTTAGGAGAAGACATGTCGGGCTCCTAAGGCGACGCGTCGCGATGCTTCAGCATGTGGACTATGTTCCGACACTCCTGCACGACGCTCTCGCTCTTCCACTCTTTCTTTCTTTCTCTCTTTTCTTTTCTTTTTTTTTTTTTGTTGACAGACTTCTTCTCTTGCGACAGCTTCGCTTATTATTATAAAGCAGGCGGCCGTTCCGCCCCTCCCGCCCCCCGCATCTGCCAATCAGTGCGTCGGCGCGACCACGTGACGCGCGCACGGTTCGTTCCGATTGGCCGAGACGCTCCGCTGAAAGACATCAAGAGGATATTGAGAAAAACGAGCAGTTAATCACAGGCGTCGTGCTGAGATGATGTATTGATGGCCCGAGGGCTCCCGACTCTTTGGAACACAAGCGGACCAATTTTAGCCCAATTAAACAGTGGGGAACCTTTAGAAAAAGAGAGGCCTATCCATATCCAACTGTTGAATAGTCATTGAGAAGGCACAAAAGAATTGACTTTGCCCAAACTTTTTAAAACCAGATCGTGAAAAGTCAGGAAAGCCTGGAGCGCGTGGAAATAAATAAATAAACAAATACATACGCGCACAAATAAATAAATAAACAAAACAATCATGGAACGGAAAATAGTACGGCACAAGCACAGCCTAGTGAAGCATCTGGTAACAGCAAAGATATGTGGGAAATAAAAAACCCGCCCGATTTCCTTATTTACTCCCAAACTATTCCTGGCTGATGCGCCGCGAAAGAAAGAAATTGATTGGATAAGGCTGTTCACACCGCATTTCCGCAATTTAAGGCTTGTCATGGGTTTTTAGGGTTACAAAAGCTTCAGCTAAGAAGCCAACAGGCATTTCTCTCTCTCTCTCTCTCTCTCTCTCTCTCTCTCACCCTCCCCCTCCACCCCCCCCCCCCCCCCCCCCCCCCCCCCCCCGGTATTTAATAAGCCAGACGAGTTGTGTTGTGGAAGGCGCCAGGCAGGGCAGGATCAAAAGCGAAGCTACCTCAGGGAGAAAAAGCCAACAGTTAACTCCACTTAACCAATTGTCCTCCAAATATGCCAAAGTCCAGTACAGCACATAGCTCCGAGGCCAAGAGAGTACACAAAACATTAACCGTTTCTTTTCTCTTTATCCTATAAAAAAGCCTGAAATACAAAAGATGTGTTATTTGCCACACACACACACACACACACACACACACACACACACACACACACACACACACACACACACACACACACACA
>JAOUQZ010000026.1:6080633-6108128 GCA_028564935.1 Neosilurus hyrtlii
TATATATACGATTCAGATTCAGAATACGTTATTGATCCCGGAGGAACTTGTGTAAGGTCTGATTTTCCCAGTGTGGGGTGGGGGTGGGGGGTGGGGTGTGAGGAACTGTATGCATCCTTAGTGTTTGCCCATACAATAATAACTATTCAATAATATCCATATAATAGAAAGTATACAATAACTATTCAATAGCTATACAGTAATATCTATATAATAATAACTATAATATATACAATTTACAATAAAAAAAAACAACTGAAAAATACCTCAGTTAAAACTAACCAAACCTTTTATTTTGTAGATCAACAATATTTACAAATATTTCTGATCTAGATTTTTTAAACCAACATTGTTAAAAAACAAACAAACAAACAAACATACAAAAACCCCAAACTACTAGTTTCAGCAAATTTAATTTTTGCATTTGTAAAAGAATATTAAACATTATTGGCTGGAGAAATCGTATGCGTGGTAACAAAATATTTATGGCTATTAATGGGCTGTTTCATGGTCAGGGTTGTCTTTTTAAAATTATACTAGGGACTCCTTTAAGTAGGCACTTGCATAATTTATGACAATCTCTTGTTTATTTTGTTGTATAGAAGTAGAGTAGTCCCAGCTACACTAGTGAAATCTTTTCTTAATTCTGATAATTAGTGTTATCAGAGGAAACTATTTCTCGAATTTTGACAGAAGTACAGAATTCAATTCTCTCCAATGTAATAAAAATTGCACTAATTACTAACTAACTTTTACTTTTGCATGGGTATTTTCATACAATCTAGAAAGATGTTCTTCTGCTTGTAAGCTCTATTTCTTTCCTTTGTCCGTCAAAAACGTCTTCTCCAGAAAGTAGACATTACACATGGAGGACAGAAGTGCTTTTTTCAGATATTAATTGCTTTTTCTAAAGCAGCATAGTACTGTATAACTTGCTGAAATATATAATTGGGATTGGATGTGAAACACTTTCTGTACAAAGATCTCCATCAGTTTGATAAGCATGTCCGTCAAAAAGTGTCTTCTCCGGAAAACCACGATGATTGTCACTGATGCTGTTGCTACTGCAGTTAATGATATATACAACTAATGTTGCATGAAACCTGCTCAGATAATGTGTTTAGTGAGCTTTTATTCGTAATGCTGTGAATTTCTTTTACAATTCTTATACACAACAAACAGATGTACTTATTCCAGAGACCCTGTACCTGTTATACTTTCTCTCAGTGTAATTTAGACACCATTAGACCTGTAGCTGTGATACTTCACACTAAATATTCTAGTCTCATAAGGTGTGGACTGGTAACAAGAAACCACACAAACTAGGAGTTTTATTTTTGAGCTACTGTGAACCCAACTGTCCAACCTTTTAATAACGACCCTGTTAAATATCTAGCTTGGTCTGAAGCTACCAGCTGTTCAATACACAGCTATCTGCTGGTAGATGAAAACAGTTTCTAAATTACAGCCACCAGTGCTACATTGTAGAAAACATTGTGTTGACCAGTTTATTCAAGTCTCAGGAAACTGGTAAAGAACCTGATGGATGAATTCAGGCGGACTTTTTGGAAGGTGGGAGCTCATCAGCTTAAACTGGAGTTTTCAGGAGGGTGGCCAATATTTTCTTTACTAATTACCTTATTATAGAAATTTCCTCAAAATAATTGTTTAGACTGTTGCATTAGTAGCGGTAATTCCGAAACTGTTTCCATACCAGCATTTAGCTGTGCTTTGGACAGCTGCAAGCTGCTCAGGCTGTTCTGGATCTTTCAGCAGGGAAAAGAAATTACAAAAAAACTTTTCCATTTTAAAAGAATTTTTAAATCACACTTTTATATCCAAAAACATATTTATAATCCCCTTTTTTTTGAGAAAATATACTCTGTAATTCATTATTATGTTTATAAAAATATGACCAGTTTAAGTGAATATTTATAAAGGTTACCAGTTTGAGTCAAACATCCTAGGCTGCCTTTTAAAAAATTAAGAATATAAAATATCTATTTCTAAACCAAATATAAATAAATAAAGGTATAGATATAACAGATGTTCTAGAAGTAGAAGTGTAGAAGTAACAAACATTCTAGCTTCTGTCATGGTGTAAACGAACCCTTCCCCAGTTATCAGCTACACCTGCTTAGCATCTTTGCTAGGAGAGAAGTCATATTTTAAAGTATTGTTATTATTAGATATTTAAATTAAATATATCTTAAATAAATTAAGGGTGTTTTTGTATGATGACTTATAATTTATAGAAGTACTAGGCATGTGTTTATTTGCTAAAATACCACTACATTCAGTATGCTGCACAGTTAATTCGTGATACGCTTATAGCTCTTCAAGGCCATTTAATTTGGAATATTGCCTTTGTCCCAGTATACAAACAAAAGGAATTGAGTTATTGGCCAAAGTAGGTCTGATCCCACTACAGTATTTGCCCTCTTTTAATGGGTTTTGACATAACTCCTCGTGATGTTCATATATGATGCTTCTTCTGTTATTTCCGGGTCAAAGGCCGCGGCCAGAACTGAGGAGCATGCACAGAGTGCCGCGTCCAGCTTGAGTCTGACTGAATGTTTACATACAGTAAAGGCTAAATTATGACCTCTATTTACATTCATTCATTCATTCATTTGACGAACCACTAAATCTGACAAGGGTCGCAAGGAGGCTGGAGCCTATCTCAGCCACAAGTCTTGACAAAGGCAGGGTACACCATGACTAGCTCGCCAGTCCATTGCAGGGCAACACACACACACCTAGAGGCAATCTGGAGCAGCCAATTAGCCTAATGTGCATGTCTTGAGACTGTGGGAGGAAACTGGAGTACCCCGAGGAAACCCACGCAAGTTCAAAGAAAACATGCAAACTCCACAGAGAAACACCCTTTCTGGTCCCAGGACTCAAACCCAGGACCTTTTTATTGTCAGGTGTAACACAATAATTATATTTTTTTTCTAACCTCATGCAAATGTACTTGACCAGGTCAAGTCACAGATGATCTAGAAAACATATAAAAGTCACATATGTAATGAAATCCTTTGATATCCTAAAAGAGTGGGCTCTGATGTTCATCATTTAAGGGTCAGAATGTTCTTAGAGAGCAAAATACGCACCCCAGTGTGGGATAGAGCGAAAAAAAAAGGCCGTACCAAGGCATAACCTACAGGTTCACCCTGAAACAATGTTACAGCAAACCCCAGGAAGAATAATCTGAATCTATATAAACATATATTCAGTGTTTCATATACGAAGTATCTCTGCTGATGTATTTGGTTTCATAACATTCCACTGTTAATCTGCACAACCACACACACACACACACACACACACACACACACACACACACACACACACCCATGTGAAGCAGCATGGAAATCTTTTTGCTTTTCTTGTTAGATACTGCTCCACAGTCTGAAAGAAGATTTTTTTTTCATTACCCGTGAGGATCAGGCTGCAACGGGCCGCACAATTTACACAGGCAATAATGGAGCTTTTCACATGGAGTCTCTTCCAATTCGTTTTCAGGCTTGGATGGAAGCAGTCAGTCAGTTCATAAAAGCTGGGGCCAAGGCAAATTTAGTGCCGAAATACCAAGCGAAAGTTCAAATGTTGCCGATTGCGCATGTCAATCTCGTTTTAATGAATTCTGGAGGCCCTACTGTGACACCACTCAGTGTGATGGTATTTTACGTGTTTGGATTTATTACACTATGAATCTGAGTCCTTATACACGCCTGCTTTGGATAGGTCCTGTTCATGCATTCATACACTCACTTTTAAAACCTTTACACAACAATGAAATGGCTTGTTGCTTTGTACAAAAAGAAAAGTGGATCTTCTGGTTATACGGTTATCCCCTGAAGTTCCAGCTATTCACTCAGATACCACAGAACTGCTGGTTTTCCTCCTGGGTTTGAGAGGAATGAGTTGATATATGGACGCATTCACTCACTAAACATTTGTCTGTGTCCATTCTTATAGCGAGAAGGTGCCAGGGACATACTGCTGTTTCTACACTGTGAGCTGGAGACTGACTACATGGCTCAGTCTCAAAAAAACAGAGCCAGCCATGCGGGGATGGTTTGTTTTCTCCCCCATTCAGATTCTCAGCAGGGAAAAAGCTGCCAAAAAAATGTTGTGAAATGGACGAGGGATCCTGAGAGGAACAGCATTGATATTCATGCCTGTTATTTCAGAAGAGCCAGGAATAGCCATGTCTTTTCATTGAAAGGATGAGTGGAGTAAAGGAGCACAGCGGCGAAAGTGATTTATCAGATGTTGTATTTCTATTTAAACGGCTCATTCGGGGATTATTTTTTATAATTTCATGTCAGATAACTATTACAACCAAAGTGGAACTGTATGTGGAAATCGCTGTACCCTCCAGTGATTTCCACATTCGATTCCTGTGGATGGGATTAAGCCAGGAAGCTCCTACTGTGGGAATGATGCACATGGAAAGTGTGTGTGTATTAGTTTAGGTCTAGTACTAAGATGAGTCACACAATCCTGCTAGGAATGAGCAGCGTAACAGTAAGCGTGTGAATGTACAAGCGGATCGGTGTTTGCGTTCTCGTGCACAGCACTGTGGTCGCCCAGTGGTCGGACAAAATGCACGAGGAATGTCCACACAACATCTTCGAGTGGCCATGTGTTATTTTTCAGGCAGACTTTCACAGATGCTTAAATTACACTTTTATTGTTTAGTCAAACTCTCACCACGAGCTATTGTACAAATTGCAGGTTTGGATGAAAGTGTTTTCATTTCAGGCACTGTGAGTGCACACTGTGAGTGTGTGTGCGTTTGACTATAGACAGAATGGGTTGTTCTCAGCTGGAATGCTACAACGCAATTAACTAAATATAAATAGGTCCAGATATTGACCTCATGCTGATTGAATCTGACCCTAATAGCCCTCAAAACATTTTCACTAATCATGGTAAATTGACCATAAAACTCGACACACATGGGATCATCTCTTATGTAATTCCGAGAGCATCTCTTCGCTAGTTCCGCTTTGACCATTTCAACCATTAGATGGCTCTTTCAGGGTGGCACTGTGGCGTATTAGTGGTTAGCACTTCTGCCTCACACCAAGAAAGTCCGGGGTTCAAACTCTGTACCCAGACATGGTGCTTCTGGTGGAGTTTGTATATTCTCTCGGTGCTTATGTGGGTTTCCTTCGGGTATTCTGGTTTCCTCCCACAGTCGAAATACATGACCATTACATTAATCGATGAGCTCAGTGCCATAACCTTCTAAGTCCATACACGATGAAAAATGAGGTACTATCATATTCTGACAATAGAGGTATCTCCCACATGCTGAAAGTCACTCCAATGTGGACAATTACAGATTCTTTGCAGCTAAAATCCCAAATCATGTGATAAATCTGACTTAATCGTATTATTTGTGTTTTTATCAATATAACAAATTTGTGACTTAGCAGGTTATGGCACTGAGCCCTTCAACTGGTGATTCTGGATTGCCCCCGGCTATGAATGCGAGAGTGAATGGTTGGGGGTCTGACTGTATTGGCTCTGCAATGTTCTGGCGCACTTTTAAGGATGTACCCTACCTTCACCCGGAGTTGGCTGGGATGGGCTCCAGCCTCCTCGCAACCCTAATAAAGGATAAAGCAGTTTGGAAATGAATGACTCTCCATAAGATTTAATATCAGATCATTAGGGTCTATCAAGGTCAATCATACCGTCACACGTTATTTGACGTTAGCCATGCTAAGTGGACATGGCAGTGTAATGTACAATTGTACAACAAGAGCCCTTGTGACCTAAAATTGAGTTCAATTTGGAGTTTTTCACTGGAGTTCTTTCAGAGGAAACCATACAGCACAGGAGAAGCGATTTTTCGTGACCTTTATCTGATTTTTGATGTAGGATCATGAGAAACTGTTTGATTTTATTTGCTTTTATTACTAAGGATCTAGGAACTACGCTGGGCGAGCATTTTCTGAACATAATTTATAAGTGGAATTTATATTGAACGGATATTAGATACGAGATAAATATCTTTTACAGCCAAAGTGGATTTTATTCGACTTCTTCCTCATAAATACGAATATGAAAAGGTATGACCTGCGTAAAAACCCTCATCCCTAACGTGAACCCTTTCGTCTCTGGAGTACCGAGTGTGTATTCCTGCGACTTTCAGGAGGGTGTGGAAGAGCATTTGGCACAGTTTATAACCTTTTTATCCAGATTTCCATCTGCTGTCAGATAATTATGTGGTCAGCGGAGGTTGGGCCATGAACAAATATGTGTGCTTGGTTGCCCCCCCAGATTACAATTTAAAATTCCTCCCATGAAAAAGCTGGCCACCAGGGGGTCGACCGGTTAAAAGAGACTTTGAATAAACACTCTTTGGTCTCTCTCAATATGAATAGAGGGGGAGGTGCTGGGTGGAAAGGAACTTTTTAGACTGATCTGGATTCAGCTTGTCTTGGGTCAAACCATAACCTTATCTAGTGCACGCTATGTCGCAGAGCTGATCTCAAATCATTATGAAAGGACCAGTTCTGACCTGCCGAGAGTGAGCAGAGGGCTTTTAAAAACACGCACGGGACGTGAGGCTGGAGGCCGGAGCCATGGTATCTGGGGCAGATGTCTGCTTCATAAAGTCTACAGTAATTCGGGGTTGATGGTGGAGCTTGTCTTTAAAGGATGGGTGTAAAATACTGATCTTTCGTTCATATTCGGGTTGAAAAGTGATCTTCTAATTTCATAATATGAACCACATTTGAGGGAATATTTGGACTCACTCAGGCAGTGGGCACACAGGAAAAAAACAAGCAGGACAGAAGAAAAAGGGGGCAGAGAGAAAGAGAGAGAGAGAAAGTGAAAAGGAGAGAGGTGGTGAGAGGGAAGGAGAGAGAGAGAGAGAGGTGAGAGAAAGTGAGAAGGAGAGAGAGGGAAGGAGAGAGAAGGGCAGAGAGAGGGAGAGAGAGAGAGGGAGAGAGAGAGAATGTGAGAGAGAGAGAGAGAGAGAGAGAGAGAAGTAAAGAGGCTTTGTTGACTTAAATGAGTTAGAAAACACAATTGCACTTTTTCCCACTGTGAAAATGGACTGCAGGGCATTGTAAATGAAACGTTTGGGAAATGCCCCAGAGGCAAAGAGGCTCTTACTGTGTAGCGAGAATAGAGGAGCAGTGCAGGGAGGTGCAAGAGGAAGATCACAGGGCCTTTTAAGCCTACATTAAGCAAAAGCTGCAGGTAATTGGCTTGTTGCATTTCAAAGCCTCTTCAGAAGTGAATCATTAAAAGATAGGTAATTAGCACAAACTAAGAGGAATTGATTTTGCAGATTAGCCACCGATGAGTCACTTTTTTTTTCTTCTTCTCGGAGTTTCGCATTTCTGAGTTGCCCCTGACAATGTGTAGCCTTTCGCTTCATATGCAAATGGGAAACAAAAACAAACAGTAACACTAAAAACAACAATGCAGCACGAATAATTATGTTGTAAACACCCCATTTTTTTGTCAACCACACAATCGTTAGGCAACAGAGAAGGTATTAGACATTCTGTAAGTATTTGACAGTTAATGGGAAGGTGGTAAAAAAAACAAAACAAAACAAAAAAAAAAAACACATTCATGCAAAGTTCACAGTGCTAACACAACAACCCAGAGAGAACACACTAATAGAAACATCAGTGTCAGTATTGCACTGATGATGTTTAGCAATTTAGATTTATCCTTCCAGGCCCGAAAAAGTTCCAAAAATTATAATTATAAATTAAATAAATTTATACATTTTAATAAATTAAAATCATATATTTATTCATTTTCTGAATCGGTTAATCCTAATTAGTGTCGCGTGGAGGCTGGTGCCCATCTCAGCCGACTCTTGGTGAGGGCAGAGTACACCCTGGACAGCTCGCCAGGCCATCGCAGGGCAGAAACACGCTGATGGCTATGCAGCTACTCTTTATGAAAATCAGCAATGGTTCTTTTACATGCCTCTCATAGACAGTGAGAGACATGGCCAGCATTTGATAAACCAGTTAGCTGCACTGGGGGGACAACAGTGACAACCCATTGATAGTGTAGCAGCACTCATGCGTACTTGACATGGGGCAACTACTGATGTTGCCTAATGGAACTACTGATGTCATATGTGATCATTTTAAAGAGCTAGTAATACAAATTCACCACAGGTACCCTTTAAATGCAGATTTTAATTAAATTCCTACCAGTGCTGTGGCTTTGGACCAGGAAGACTCCACTAGCTTTAACAGATGATCCAGATGAAATTCTAGATCTAGTTTTTAAAAATTTTTAAAGGGTTCTTTAACAGTATGAGATATTGAGGATTGCTGGGCTTTGGCGGAGGTTTGCGCTCTCCACTTGCTCATGTTTTTCATTGTTTTGACAAACTCCTTCCTCGAGAATCGAGAGAGATCTTAAAGGACATCACGTCGACCAAACAATTTATGGAGTGCTATTGTATGGGTGTCTATTTTAACGCTGTCATTAGCTAATCTGTGCTTGTAAATACAAGTGTGAACGATGGGCGCACACCATCAGTTCCCACACTACCCTCACCCTATGGCTGTAGCCCCCTTCTGACATTCTCTCGCATGGCATCTGTTGCGTATGACCCTTTTTTTCTGCTTGTATGTGCATTCTAATGATCCAGTCATGCTGAGACATTCTCTTACCGTTAGTCTGTCATTAGGATCCATACTTCTGTCTGAGCACAAATCCCTCATTTCATTCAACTCTTGTGTTTCTGTTCTTGCTGTCTGGGCTTTTTTTGGGGGCTAATTTTGGACTATTGTTTCCTGGTCTTTAGGGAAATGAACTGTGAAGGAAAATTCAAGGGAGCGAGACAGATAAAGGACGAGTGAAAGTGTCTGCGAGTAGTAAATCAACAAGACTGTGTTTGGGCTATAATCTCGAAGACGTTCACACATTCTGATTGAGCTGATCAGATTTAAATAATGACTTTGAGATTATAGGTGTCAGCTAGGTACATAAAAAAAGACCCGCACTGCTGATCAGGACAGGCCAAGGGCCTGAAGATATAGCAGAGTTTGAAAGAAAGAAAGCAAAGAACGAGGGAAGGAAGGAAGGAGCTGAGTAAGGTGACAGGGAGAGAAAAATATATATAATCAGAGATTTTTTTTTGTTCCAAGATCTTGATGGGCCATCACATTCTCATTCTACAGCCTTGGCACAGGGCTGCTGTTACTAAGTGGCCTGTGGTGAGAGGCCCTGCATCCTCTTTTTTCCCCTCTCAGCTGGGTGCTGAGGCTAACAGCTCTGGCAGCTGCTTTGCTCTCCATTCGCCCACAGAGCTCTATAGTCCTCTCTCTGCAGGTGAGTTTCTACTGAAAGGATTTCTCTCTCTCTCTCTCTCTCTCTCTCTCTCTCTCTCTCTCTCTCTCTCTCTCTCCCTGAGAGGACACTTCATTTGTGGACACCATGACTAAGCTACAGTTACTTGATTCAAAGAATGTTATTCGACAAATCTGACCTACCCGAGGAACCTTCCTTTGATTGCTTTAAACCATTGGGTTTAGTTCATTAGTACGCACCAAATATGAACTTACCATCATTTTTTTGGTGCACGAGATGCATTTTTAGCCTGTTCTGATTGCACGCTAACTCCCTCAAGCGTTCCTCTCTGGTTTCCTCCAGGAATGCTGCCTGCCTGGACCATCTATTCATTTCGTTACTTAAATGTAATTGCCCCCCTCCGCCCCCAAACACCTTTGAAGCCTCAAATGATTTGCTTCGCCTTAGGGCTGGTAGTAGCCACATACTCATCCACACACACACACACACACACACACACACACACACACACACACACACACACACACACACACACACACTTCCATCCTCTGTCCCGCTCCCCCCTCCCTTTCCCTAAGGGTTGACACTGTCGGCCTGCCCAGCAAGAGGGCAGCTCTCATACAGAGAAGAAATAATAGTGCATGGGCAGCTCAATTTCGCCCTCTTTTCATCCTCCTCTTTTAAACTTTTATTAACAACAGCTTCGGCTCCGAAACGGGTGTGGGGTATTGGAGTTCTTTGGGGCGGCTGGACAGCAGTGCCCCTTATCAGAGACAGAGTGGAGAAAAGAGCATGACTGCACACCGTGTGACCTAACAGGACCGTGCCGTTTTTGGATGTCCTTAGGGTATTGAGATATGACCTTTTAAGTAATGTAGATAATAGCTAGTTTGTGTGTGTGTGTGTGTGTGTGTGTGTGTGTGTGTGTGTGTGTGTGTGTGTGTGTGTGTGTGTGGAGAGAGATACACAAACTTCCAGTTTGGATGAATCTCAAAGGAATAATCTAGTGGATTTCCAACATCTCTATTTAACAGAACAAGACTTTCAACATGATTCACCATATAGAAACACCAGGGAGTGCTAAGGACGGCCCCTTGTAGATAGCCTGAGGATACACTTAAAAAATTTAAGATGGTTTTGGATTGCAGTTGATACAATTTTGCTCCAGTGACTCGAGCGTACAGCTGCTACGACAGCCTAAGGACTGCTAGTGGCATAAACAGAATTTTTTGGTTACACAACTGCACTTTTTTGGGCATACAGGACACAGTCACAGACACCTTGGGGCCATTTGGAACAACCAGTAAGCCTAATATGCATGTCCTTGGACTGTAGGAGGTAACCGGAATACCCAGAGGAAACAGACAAGCACGGGAGAGAACATGCAAACTCTGTGGCGGCCATCTTGGAAAAACTCGGAAAAATTCTAATGGCCGGGGAAATATTTCAAAACAGTATAGCTTGAGGAAGTATTGGATCTAATTTGTTGCTTGTATCGCCATGTGAAAGATTTTGTCAGGTTCCTGCTCCACTAATTCCTCGAACAGAAAAATAGTAAACGTAAAACAATTTCTTATTCTATTTTACAGAACAGCTTGTTTTGATAACTGCATAGACATCACAACTGCTGGGACAACTCACAGTACAACTCCTTTTCCCCAACTTCTTTTCTTCAGAGAATCAAGTTAAAGTCTTGGTTTTCACACGTACTATACATTACAGATGCATTTATTAAACAGCAGGCTAAAAACTGTCAGGAGTGTTTCTTTAAGGTCATTTGCGCTGCATAGATTCGAAGGACCTGACTATATGTTAATGTAAGAATTTGCATGAGCTATCTTGTGTAAATGAGGGTAGGGTACCGAGAAATGTTAGAGATCGTCTTGTAAAAACGCAACCCTCGGTGATGTAGCACCTGCCTTAATCCACTGTTTTGGTGCTAACTGTAGCTCATACTTCACTTTTGACCCTTTTTTGGAGGTAATTAAATGTTTTGTTCATACTGGGCCAGTAGCGTACAGCCGCTTAATGTTTTCAGAGATAGAGAAACCTGAGACTAAGATCATTTTCATTTTGACATAGTACAGAGCCCAATCCCTGTGGGGTGTGTGTGTGTGAGTGTGTGTGAGTGTGTGTGTGTGCTTTGTGTGTTCATGTTTGCATATGTGTGTTTATGCAGTAATATTAAACCAGGGTTATGAACACAGCATTTTGCTTGTATCATTTGCTTTGAGGTTTTAAAGAGAGAAGCATTCCCGACAGTCCTCCCAGATGGTAACAATTCTGAAACATATTATGAGGCCAAGCAACATACCTGTGGGCTACGTCCTTTCATGACGCCATAAAAAAAGGCCTGTAATGTAATTTTGATCTCATTTATCTGATAGAGCTCCAGTGTAGGCTAGTGGATGTGGAGCCCCACTTAACGCAGGGCATATTTCTGCTTGATCTTCTGTGTTGACGGAGCTTGTATGATTTAGACTGGTGGATTTGAGCGGGGTCATGCTTGAGACATAGTGGGTTAGCTTTGAATTTACTTAATGGATGTCCCTGGGCACAAGGGAGATTACTATGAAATGTCATTTGGCAGATGGAGCAACTACACTTGCGTGCCTAATACTGAACCTTGAGGGACCTCGAAGAATCATTTGAACAGTATGAGGATGACTCTTCCTGTTGATACACCAAATGTTCAGTCTAGTTTCTGATCTTTCTTTGTTGTTGTTGTGGTTAACTCAGCAAAGGAGAGTATAGCTGTGGATCAGTCACAAGGTTTCTTCACGTGTGCGTGCTTGAGGGACATTAGCGGAAACTTTAACCTTGCTTTGACATATTTTTCCTGTTATCTGTAGTGCATGTCATCTTCTCTATTAATAATGAAAGAATGAGAAAAAACCCACAACAAGGCCAAGTGAATGAGGGGTCTCAAGCCAAATTTTCCATTAGCGGTTGCTGTCTAACCCCTCCTCATGATGAGGGATCACACGCACAACTGGCAACCTGCTGTGTGAAATTACTCACGCTAATGGCACAACACACACATTTTTTTTTTTGCTACAGGAAATCGTGCAGCCACACTATAACTATCCAACCGGTGATAAAACCAAATTGCATCATGATGTTGGGTTGTGCGTTTTAAGGAATTATGAGAAAAGTCTCTCCTTAATTAGCTTTAGCGTCGAAGGAACTCTTTCGTGCTTATTAAGCGGTCCTCACATTCTAATCTTGATCTATATAAACTGAAAATTGTTCTCAGATCCCGAGTTCCAGAAAGTCGTTCTAAGCTTCACTGTGCTCAGAAGACTTTTCTTTACTAATTAAACTAATTTGTTTGATAAACTTGTTGATTGTCTTGTAAATGATCTAATGTGAACCCCTGATTACTATTTGGATGCATAAATGCTTGTATCCAATACAAAATATTTGAACATGTTTCCTACCAATAAATAAAAAAGTTCAAATTTTTCACAAGCAGCTTATACAATTCTTAAACACTCCAAGGTGCCCCATTACTGTAAATTAAGAATGTCCTGTATGTGTAAAGAGATGGTTATTTACAGTTGGTTTGAAATACATGCTTTTTACAAGATTGTGTTACTCAGATGAGGGACAAAGTAAACACAAAAGTTACACCCGAGCCTACTGGCTCATCAGGCCGGAGTTTATCCCTGGTTTCCGTAGCATGAAGCGACTTGGGAGTTAATCTCCTCCTGGATGAGATGTTAGTCCATCGCAGGTTACCTTCCCAGTATTTATACTGCTGGGTGGACAGAGGCACACTTGCCTAGGGAATTCTACAGGGGATTCAAACCCATGACCTCTCGATCATGAGCACAGCACCCTAACCACTACTACATCCACTCTATAGGTGCATAAGTAAGAAACTTCAGGATTACAAAACTTCACTTATAGTTCTTTATTATTCTGTACTACTGTGTTCTTGATAAAAGACTTCAAAGCTCTAAACTTGGTTTTGTAATGTTCTACCTGCTGGCCAAACATTTTCCAGGATGAGCATAGCATGAATGCAAAAGAGGTGGCCTTGAACAGTCACCAGCCATATTCAGAAAAGCAAACAAACCAAGTGACAAATTTCAAGCTGTACTAGTGCAAGCTGGAGGAAATAAAAATAACATGGTAGTAAATGTTTATGTGTTCTCACCGTGTCTGTGTGGGATTCCTCCAGGTACCCCGGTTTCCTCCCACAGTCCAGAGACATGCATTATTCTATCTGGCTGTTATATCTGGCTGCTCCAAATTTCTCCTAGGTGTGAGTGTGTGTGAATAGTGTGTTGCCCTGCAATGGGCAGCTGCGGTGTTCATGGTGCACCCTGCCTTTGCCCAGTGTAGGCTGAGATAGGCTCCAGCATCCCTGCGACCATAATAGTAGGATTAAGCGGTTCGGCAAATGTCATGACGTGATTAACTGCTGAAGTCCAGTTCTATTTGTTCTCATTAGTTGTACAGTGTATAATTTCTGGGAGTCTTCAGTACTGCAGAAAGTTAGCATTGTGGCTAACATCAAATAACATTAGCATTAAATATCACTGACTTTAGCTAGCAACGTGCACTGAAGGCTTTGTGTCCCAAAAAGTATACACTGTTTGGGACATAAAGTCTTCAGTGTTGCAGAAAGTTAGCATTGTGGCTAACATCAGATAACATTAGCATAAAATTTTACTGACATCACCTAGCAACATGCTCTGTATCTAACAAAATGAACAGAAAGGAACTGAAGGTCATCCAGCGGATGTGTTAAATATACTTTTGTTGCTCAGAAATATGTTTTGTTTTGCACCAAGTCTTAAGTGTATATATATATATATATATATATATATTATATATATATTTGTGTGTGTGTGTGTGTGTGTGTGTGTGTGTGTGTGTGTGTGTGTGTGTGAATATGATGGTAGTATGGTCTTAAAAGAGATTGCTTTTGATTGGCTTCCTAAATTCACTTGCCCAAAGGTCATGTAAATATGCAATTCAGCGGGGAGGTTGGAGCCTATCTCAGCCGACTCTGAGCCAAGGCACTGTACACTCTGAACAGCTTGCCTGTCTATTGCAGGGCCTTGATATGCAATGAATACCTGAAATACTAGTTCATGTTTGTTTAACAGTCTATTAATGTGGAAATCCAAAGGAGTTTAAAGTTTTTGAAAGATTGAAATCCTTTTGCAAACTAGTTGATGTCTGCTATACTTTATTATTTTATTTACAATCCTCCCAGTCGCCCCGACCCCCTGTTTTTTCCCCCTACTTTCCACCTGTCAAGTGTTGCCTTCCTATCACATATAACCACCAACAACCAGGGAGGGGAGGTCACCCCCTCCATGACATGTGATGCTGCCACCCGCCTCTTTACGAACTGCTGCGCAATTTAGGCTATTTACTTCAAGCAGCCATGATACCGCCTCTTTAATTAAAAACATTCTTGACAGACTTTTTATTGGCATTGTTGGCACTGTTAACCCCAAACTGGACAGTTAAAGACATTTTCAAACTCTTTACCTGTCCAAGTGAGATGATGCACTCACAAATTAACCCTTTTCTCACTGCAGACCCAGTTTCCTCAGTTCTTGCCTGACAGGAGTTAATGTTTTTATGCATTCTGAAATGCCTTTCTGCTCACCACAGTTGCACAAAGTGGTTATTTAAATTTCTGTAGCATTCCTGTCAGCTCGGAACAGTCTGGCTCTCGTCCTTTGACCTCTCTTATCAACAAGCCAATTCTGCACCCAGAAATATTGCTCAAGGGATTTTCCATGTCACCCAATTTCAGTCTAAGGAACATCATCAATTTCTTTTAATACTTTAACCAGCCTGTCTGTCACCGACAACCATGCCATGTTCAAAGTACCTGAGATCACATTTCCTCCAATTCTGATGTTTAGCATGAATGTTACCTGAAGCTCTTGACCTGTATCAGCATGATTCCAGGCTGCTGGCACATGATTGAATAACTGCACGTGCTCTTAGAGCGGCTCTTTCATGGCTGTTGCGTATGTGGAAATTCTAGTAATAGACTCAGTGGTCAGAAACATTAAATATAAGTAACTGGTCAGCACATTTCTCAAGATTTGCAAAGCTATGCTTCTTTTGATTTCTTGTTAGGTGAAGACAAAATCAAAACCTTGCACATACACAATAGCCATAAGAGAGTGCCTTTAATACAGTGGCTGTGAGTGTAAAGCTAAGCACTTTAGCATTCTTTTGCTATATAGAAGCTTATATACACAGAGCATAAACCATCAGGAATGAAATCTAAATAAAAAAGTCTTCCAGAAAATTATTTCATAAATCAGCATTAACAGCTGGATAGTTTTTACTGGTTAAGAGAACAATAATAACACCACCGCTAAAGCTGTGCTGAAATGCTTAGACACGTTTTCCGATTGGGATTTTAATTGCCTCTTTCATAACCCATTGCACAAGACCAAACAAATGCAAGGCCGGCTTAGTAAAAACCCCCAAACAAATGACTGTATGTTACTAAACAGCGACCTTTCATATAATGGAAATCTAGGCATCCAAACGGAGAGCCGAGGGGTCAGGATCATTTCTTATCTCCATACGTTCTTCCCTACAGGCGCTTGGATTCTTGGCCCCCCCATTCTGAGTCACTCAGCTGACAAACAAACTTTAATCCAATCCCAAATGAAGAGATGAGAGAGAATTACAACGCACCAGTTTCGTCTGGATCTGTTCTGCTTAGGGGCTTTAAAAAGGCACTCACTTTCCTGGCTCCATGCATTCGTTCTACATTAAACAAACAGTTTTTATCCCTTAGACTCCTCATTTTCAGTCAAGCGAAATCCCTTAACAAGCTTCATCTTTAAGCCTGTTTTTGGACTTTTTTGCTTTTTAATGCCCTGGCTTAGAACACACCGGGAACACTTTCAAGTTTAGATGACTTGATTACAGTGAAGGAAAAAAAAGCATAGTGTGTATGAAGTAAAAATGAGGATTTAAAGGAAATTTTACATTCATTCTTTCAGTAATGCTTTTAGCTGATTGAGAATAAAACAAAACTCTGATGTTCTGTGATAAGGAGGATGTTTTCACATTTTAAGAGGAAAACAATATTGAATGTATGATTTAGATCCCATGCTTCATGGAAATAAATGTCCTTTTTTGTTATATTTTCCATCTCCTGGATGAAAACTCTGTTCCATTAAAAATGTACAGTACTTATAACTTGAATGATCTTATAAATAGAAAGAAAAAATTAAAGAAAGCAGTTTCGCTTCAAGGAACATCTCAATCTTGGACCAAAGAAAGTTTTTCCAGCTTTTATGTGACGGGATCTATTTCTTTCTACAGGCTTCGTTGGGCTTTCCCCAGTATCTCTTTAACTGTTCTTTTGTTGAGGAATAAATAACAGCTTGGTTTGTGCATTTAGGAATCAAATTTAAAAAAAAAACATGCAGAACAATGCAAGTCATGGATCTCTGAGCCACGCTATTGTCAGTGGGTTTTAGAGTGTGCTATTGTTAGCAAGTTATACAGACCCGTAATCACATTGTTCGAGGTTTCAGAAAGCCGCACAGAGCAGTATCTAAAACGCTTCGTCTTTTCTGCAGAAGATGGCCCAGAAAATTCATTTAAACCAAAAAACTCACTAGTAATGCTTCTGTAATGTTATTTGTAGTTATGTGTGTCTTCTAAAAATAGTAAAAAAAACCCAACAACAACCCTAAATCAATCAGTCCCCAAATTTCAATGTAGTCCAGCTTATTCCCCTCTATATTCACCATAAATTCATGAACCATTATTATAAAGACAGTGAGAGAACTACTTCATGCCCATAACTGCAATTTTATTAGTAATAAACAGGAATAAATCTGCATGGACACCAAATTTATATTCGTTCATGTATGGACACCAGATACATCCCATTTGTTTTTGGCGAATAAATGAATCCGCACTTGGCTTCGTCTGAAATAAATAAACTACAAGAGGAACTCACTTGTACAGAGTCGTCATAACAAGGAACCTCACTCCTCTTAGGGAAAATGGGTCGGTTCTGTATGTAACTGGCAAGGACACCACTGGTTACATGCGGAAACATAAATCAATGTGCGCTTTGCTGTCCACAAAGTAAGAAAAACGTTTACAGGAATTTCTACTCTGGATCTGAATTTTAATGCACGTTATTTATTGCATGCCTGCAGTATTAATTAATAAATAGTAATTACTGTCTGCAGTTTGACTTGATACTTCGAAGATAGCATGGCATGAAACGTAAGGAACAAAAAGAAAAAGTCACATTTTCGTCCACACATTGCAACCAATTTTATTTTTTATTTTTTGCTGGGTGTATCCAAATTATTTTACAATATATATATATATATCTATATTTATTGGCTAAAACAGCATAAAAACCATAATACTTGTCAACTGTCAATGTTTTTCTTCAGAGATGACATGTTAATATGATTAATAGTACATTTAGACATAATAAAACAAGAATTATATATTTGCAGAAATTTTATTGGCCGGTTTGATGGATATTGCACATTATAATCTGTCTTGAAAAACTATTATGAACTAAAACCAATCCTGTATTTAAAAAGTATATAAATCATAATTTATCTGTTGGCACCAAACTTGTAAGATACAAACACAAAATTTCAAAGCATGAAAACGAATGTTAAAATCAATGGCAAGTACACAGTGGATGAATGATGGCCTTTTTATATTGCTCTATCGTAATAATGAATAACAACCTGGAAGATAAACATAGCATCATTTGCTAAATGAGTTCTGACAACAGCACAAATGTGCCTTTGATACCCAAAACCCAACATTTAGGCCAAGCAAAACCAGACGGAGCCAGCTGTTATTTTGTTCTAAAGCAGCATATAATACTTGGGCTCTATCCCAGACCACATGCTACTGCACTAAATAGTAGGTGAAATTAGTATGCTTAGATAGTATTGTTAAGTACGGTCATGTGAGATTTGTAACCATAATCACATGGTAGCACAAAACAGAATACCTGCCGGTGTTATTCACAGCGTTAAGTGTGACTAGCTGAAGTGTTGGATTAAAGCAGTGGGGTCTTCTTCCTTTCTTTTCAGACATTTGCCACACACTCCAGGGGCACGTTTTCATTTTTGACCCCCCCCCAACTGTCCAAATGAAAGTGTGGCCGCTTGTCTATGGGGGGAAGAAAAGGCGTAACATAATCCCAATACTATTCTCCTTTTGTGGCGCCAAAGAGAAGAGGAGAAATGAAAAAAATGAATGAGAGGAAATTAAAGAGGTCAGGACTGGTGATTTGAAGTGATTTGAGAAGAAAAATGGCGAAGTTTAGTCTGGAGGACAAGCTGGAGTATCCATTAGAGACATTTAATCATACTTGTATGCATCAAATATTACAAAATAGTTAATGATGGTCTCTATAAACATGCCAACTGTAGCAGATAATTGTGAGCATGTTACAGAGATTGGTACCATATTGTATAGTAATGTTTACATTTCCTCTGTTAGGACCCCAAATCATATATTTAATAATTTTTCTGGATTTGTGATCGATTTATGGATTTATTTGAAAGCAGAGGATTTTTTACTTTCTTTCTTTTCTTTTTTTTTAAAGCACTTTACATCTGGATAGTTGGGTGATTTCTGATATTCGGCATATTTTGGACCTCCAAATGATCCAAAAATTACACATAATTTCTTTTAAAATGTCAAGTCCTGTTTATCCATAAAAAAGACATTAAGTTCTAAAGAACTCATGTTGGTGAAGTTCAGATGAGTAAATGGCAGGCATTAGATTTTAATGATCAGGCTTATCCACATGCCCTTATTCATCACAGGAGCTCAGAATGATGTGTGAATGAACCTGAATAAATCAAAGGCTGCATGATGCATGAATTAAGTGAATGATTCAGA
This sequence comes from Neosilurus hyrtlii, assembly GCA_028564935.1. NCBI lineage: Eukaryota > Metazoa > Chordata > Actinopteri > Siluriformes > Plotosidae > Neosilurus > Neosilurus hyrtlii. The sequence continues at coordinate 6,099,855 of JAOUQZ010000026.1, forward strand.
AAGATTTGGGATGAGACAAAGATTCATCCACGTGTGACTGAATCTGTGTCTGAATTCTGAAACAATGATGAATAAGCTCCCGTTACACTGCAAAAGACTTTTACCCTTGTCGTTCACATGCAACAGCTACCTTCATAAGCATCTAATATGCACAGTGTTCACCTTTATATACCACTTATTTATATATGAATATCTCTAATGAATATTTATTATAAAATTATATATGTATTTTTAATGACTGTCACACAAAGAAAGAAGGAATGCATTCAGCAGGATATAGTGAAATCCAAGAAAAAAATATAAAGAAAAGTATAGAAGATGATTAGAAGCTTAAACCTGAAAGGAAAAAAATAATCTGATTCACCAGATAGGATGATACAAGAGGACTGTCCTTTGTGTGTGTATATATATATATAAAATTTTATTATTATTATTGTATATAATTTATATGTGTGTGTGTGTACATGTGTGTTTTGACAGAAATTACTGAAATTGACTTAAATTGACTTATATAGCTATGATACAGTAATATATTTGTTTTGTAAGTTAAATTATTTAATATTATTAATTAATGTTAAATTATTTATTTTAAGTTACTTTATTATTTGTTTAATTTATTTGTAAATTCAGATTTTAAACTAAGATAAAATTTGAACTATTTTTCAGCCTTCATGAAGAAACTGTGTAGGACTTTTATTCATTGGTGATATGTAGAAATAAACAATGCCTTATTTTGTGTAAATAAAAAACAGAAGATGTTGATTTATTTATTTATTTATAATAACAACAGCAACATTAATAATAATAACAATAGTAATAATAATAGTAGTAGTAGTTGTAATAATAATAATAATAATAATAATAATAATAATAATAATAAATATAATTGGAAAAAGGCTAAAGACTTATCTCTAAATACCTAGGTTCATGGGAAGTGATCAGATGCCCATAGAGACTTTGTTTAAAAAATAATAATTTGTTAATAATATTAATAATAATAATAATGATTATAATGATAGGGCGGCATGGTGGCACAATGGTTAACAAGTCTGCTAAATAGCAAGAAGGTCCTGAGTTCGATCCCTGGGCACAGGGCGTTTCTGTGTGGAGTTTACCTGTTCTCCCTGTGCTTACGTGGGTTTTCTCCCACAGTCCAAAAACATGCACAGTAACCTGATTAGCACTTCTAAATTGACCCTAGGTGTGCATGTGAGTGTGAATGGTTGTATGTTTGTTGGCCCTGCGATGGCCTGGTGAGCTGTTCAGGGTGAATTCCACCTTCGCCCAGAATCGGCTGAAATAGGCAACAGCCTCCCTGCGACCCTAATTAGGATCAAGCAGTTTATAAAGTGAATGAATGAAAGAATGAATTAATAATTGGAACCAGGCTACAGACTTATGTCTAAACACCTAAGGTCATGGGAAGAACTTGGTGAAATCAAGCAATCAATCAATCAATCAATCAATCAATCAATCAATTAATCAATCTATCTATTATTCTATCTATCTATCTCCATAATTTTGGAATTTTTAAATGCTCTCATAAAACGTGAAGCAGCCCGTAGTGCAACTCTCCACATCCAGGTCTGACCGTTGTGGCTCATGTTACTCAGCTTAAGGACTTAAATGCAGATAAAGATTTACATCTATGCCTCTAATTCAGTTTCACAAATGACTTATTGATATTGAACCTAATTACCTACACATTCTAATAAAGGCTGCCACGCACACAGATGTGAGTCTCATCTTATTGTTATTGATGATAATCTAGTTATACTTCCTACAGATGATACTGAAATTTCAATGCCGTATGATCTGACATGTCCGGACACCATAATAAAACTGATGTATAAGGAAACTAATGCTGGCTATAAGACTATAACAAATAAACAGTATTAGAAGACTTACAGTTGGTGACTAGGTTTGTTGGTCATTTGTGGCTCTGTAGTTAGTCTGATCCTGGACCACCCTCACTAAATGCACCCCAATTTCGACCAACCCTTCTAAACTGGTCCTGGATCAGCGTGGGAAAAAAACAACACCCTGCACTTGGAGACATTTCATCTTGCTGAGCTAATTAACCTCTTGTTCCCTGGAGGTAAATCAACAGAACCTAAGCCACTGGCCCACTAATGAGGCACGCTCGTAAAAAGCTATCCATAACGAATGGGCAATTTGAAACACATTGGATACATTTACAAGCTGGTTCCTTAAGTCGGATACACAGCGTTCTTGTTTACTACTAAATTGCTCATGTTTACTTCTTTGAACTGAGTTAATGTCATAGACGTAGAGAGAGGTGTGCCGGGACATGCTGATCCGAGCAGTGACGTGTCGCATCATGACACTTTGAATCATTTGGTTGGGATTTGTTAATAGGTACATAATTGTTTGACAGAACTGATCATGAGCTGACCACGAATCAGCAGTTAGGCCTATTGAGTTGGATTCATTTTGTTATTAGGTGTGTTTCCAAACAACAACATGATTGCATTAGACAGGCTTCAGCAAAGACCGGCTTGTTATAAGAACCAGGTGGTATTTAATGCTGTAATCACTGTCATCATTATGACCTAATGGCAAACTTTCAGTCACACATAATTGTCAATCTCACTTAATCACCGTTTTCACCCATGCACCAACGCGACCATTTAACGGCAATTTGCGGTAAAACGTTTCCAGTCACTTCAATCCTTCTCTGTCAAACCACGTGATTTAAGACGCATTCTAGAGCTACAACTTCCGCCTTCATCCTGCGATGCTCAACAACAGATCGGTGGTGTTCAGGAATTTGGAGTCGTCTGTCAACGGTCAGCCCGACTTCTGGAACATTGTGGTTATTTCAGAACCCCCCTGTTTTTCCTTGTCTGTCCAGACTGCCAAAACTGTAATTTTGGTGGTTATCGGTGACCGAGCTTACCTCAAGAGAAACTGAAGTTGACGGCTACTCGATTTGTTTCCAAGCAGCTGACTCTGTTTAGCCCTGGCTGTAAGGAAAAGGGCCTCTTTAAGTGATCCATTAAGTGGCCCGATCCCCAAGAGTGGAGTCCGTGGTCTACTTCAACAGGGCAAGGGGAGCTTGAAGGAAAACAGCATGGGAGACAAGTCTGAAGATCAAAGAGGGTCTCAGACGTTTGCCCCCCCTCACAACCAGACAGCTCTCCTCTCTTCCCTGCCCTGCTTTCAATTACAGAGTGGCAGAGAAATGGTTCGTATTATGACTATATCAATTAGACAGACGTTCATCCTAAGCACCCCCCCCCTCCACGCCCACCCCCAGCTTTTTTGGAATGTGACAGGTAGCATTGGATTGATGGATTGGCAGAAAGACGACAGGCTGAAAGCGTGCGCTGACGTTTTAGGTTGTAATGAGAATCTATTAGGTCCCCGGAGAGGGGCAGACTCACACTTTTCCCACTGTTTGTTGTGGGTTGTGGGTTGAGAGACCTGAAACCAAACCTTAAACACAGGGTCCTCTTACATTTTTCTCAAGAAAAAATTCTTTAGAGAACCCACTATACCAGGCGTGCTGACCAAACAACCAACGCTATTACAACATTTTTATGGAACACTGAAGTGATAATGTTGCTAAAGGTACACTCACATGATACTGATCATGATCCTGATTTGCCCCGATCATATTCCAATGTTACATCAGAAGAAATCTTAAACATCGGTATACACTGAATTTCCAAAATATTTCACTCTTCCTCAAAGTTCTCCTCCAAAATTTTACAGTAGCCTCTGCTGTTCTCAAATGAATACTGATGTTTTCTGGTGTGTACCAAAGCTTGTCACATAGCATAGTGGAAGTTTAATATGGGGCACAATGTCCGCGATTTCTCTGTTTGAGAGAATTGTGATGAGCATGGGGTTGTGGGATTGAATCATGATGATCTTGAGGGACCTTGGTGGATTTGTGATGATCTTGAGGGAACTTGGTGAATTCATGATGATCTTGAGGGAACTTGGTGGATTGATGATTATCTTGAAGGAACTTGGTGGAATTGTGATGATCTTGAGGGAACTTGGTGAATTTGTGATGATCTTGAGGGAACTTGGTGAAATTGTGATGATCTTGAGGGAACTTGGTGGATTTGTGCTGATCTTGAGGGAACTTGGTGGAATCCTGATGATCTTGAGGGAACTTGGTGGAATCCTGATGATCTTGAGGGAACTTGGTGGAATTGTGATGATCTTGAGGGAACTTGGTGGATTTGTGATGATCTTGAGGGAACTTGGTGGATTTGTGATGATTGCTGTGATCGTAGTGATTATTATGATGTGTAGAAATTTGATGCCAATCGTGATAGAACATGGGAATTGTAGTAGAGCTTAACAGACCTTAACAGAGCGTAACAGATCTTGATGCGCCATCGTATGGGATCTTGATGAACTTGGCAACACGATTCCTTTAAGTTTCATCTCTTGGGTGCACCCTGCCTCCTTTTCATACTCCTGTCCTGCTCCAAGCGTGCTAATAAATTGTGGAACTCCACAATCTTTTTTTGAATCGTGGAGATCATGGACATCGTGCCCCTGTGTAAACCCAGGGTTTGAAGGTCCATTAGCATTCATTTTTATTTTATTTAAAAAAACAACATGATTTTTAAAAATATGATAGTAAGTGACATTAAAAGTAACTATAAATGATTGTTAATGATTTTCATCACAATCTTGTACGTATTACTAAAAACTGAAAGAATTAGAGAACCAGCTCTCTGCATATTAGTCATTGAGATCAGCATATTTAACCTTACTTTAAATATATCTGACGGATGCATTGATGGATGCAACTGTGTGCACACTGTTTCCTCCAGGATAAATAAATTACTCTGATTCTGATTCTGATGCATCTGTAGTGACTGTGGAAACAACATGGACATTTTTTACTTTATTCCCTATACCAAGAAAAATATCTTATCACAAAATGACCGAAACTGGAAAAACAAAAGCCTTACAATGAAACAAACATGAAAAAAAAGTCTTTCCAAATACGTTTCTTACTTTGTTTCATCCAAGTTTCCAAAAGTGCAGCAATATATTCAAAGTAATCCTGGTAACACTTTCCAGGCTGGATCAATCACACACAATGATGTTATGATTGATAACAAATTCTTCCCTCCAAGATGGTACTCCCGGCTTGGATAGGATTAATCATACAGATTTAGGGCTCAACAAGAGCACTCAAAAAGCACAAACCTATGCCAAGCCCTGCAATCCCCCATGTGAGCCAAAACATCCCAAACTGTCTAATTTCACAATGTTAAAGAATCTTTAAAAAATTCCTGGATTCAAAATTTGATCAAGATTATGTGTAAAATCTAATGAAGTCCTCCTTGTCCAAAGCCCTTCCTCTGGTAGGAATTTAATGAAAATCCACCCATAACGTTTTGTATAATCCCACTAACAAACATACACGCAACTCAGGGGTAGAGCATAACCTCATTAGCATATTAGCTCATGGGGGTATTTTTTTTTCAGATTTATCTATTTATCTATCAATCAGAGATAACATCCTATTATTATATCTTTGTATCTTTGAGTTCATGTATGTGGAAGATGGTAGATAGCTCTACTGTGAGTTACGTTGCCCTGTGATGCAGCATTAACAGCAGTTGGCTTGGGTGCACATGTATTGGGGGAAACACAGAATAGCCTTCAGTCTCCCACGTTAATAATTTTCATGTTATAGAAGAGAGCTGACTGGTGGGATGGAACTGGCAGGTGACCAGATTGCGGAGGAAATAATAATAACAATAACATTAATAATAATAATAATAATAATAATTACAATATAATAATAAAAAATAATAATTACAATGTAATAAAAATATTAATAATAACAATAATAATAGAAATTGAATATATGAATAACCACATGACTGACACATTTAGATTTAGATATGTTTTGAAATGCAGTGTGTAATTATGTTATATGATTTTTCTTTCTTTCTTTCTTTTCTTTCTTGTTCATCTTTTATGATTTTATGTGAGATTATTCGCCTGGCTTATGGATTTACTTCGGTTTACAGGCAATTTCACCTTCATAGTCATTTTCCCCATCGCTTCACACATTATTCACGTAATCACATGTTAAAAACCTAAAATTTCAAGGAAAATAACCTCTTTTATTCACCAGTAGTTAGTAGAGAATTCCTTTAAATAAACTGTTAAAAGAAGAAAGAATGGCTGTTTTTATGTAGCTGACTGTTAAAAGAGAAATATGTTTATCTTTGTGCTATAATAGAACTCATAAACTGTAGTTGCCTATTGCATGGATGACAGAACAATAAGAAGCAGCATTGCATCACATAAAGTACTGACTATTTCCTTATGTCTATCTTAAAGGCCTGCATTGCATTTATGTCCTGTATGATGGATGCTAAGTAAAGTAAAGAACCATTTAAAAGAGTTTTATTTTCTTTATTAGAGACCTGTACGACCTTTCTCACCATCTTGCACAAAACTCAGACTCCGGTGTCTCTCAGACCTCCCCGGCCCTTTTGAGCAGGACTAAAAGCGCTCCGTTGGGATATCATGGAGCAGTTTACGGCCTGTAAGTTCCCGGGAGACTCAAAGATGAGAGGAATCCATACAGCAGGCAGCTGACGCCTGTCATCACAGTGTAACAGAGGCCTGAGATGCCCTTTTAATTACCCACCATCCCCTGCACAGTCTGGCCCTCACAAATTATGGTCCATTTAGGGCAAGCGATAGAGCTGTCAGCGAGAGCTCTGCATTTCAGTCCCGGGGGGGTCGGGGTGGGGGTAGCAGAGAGCGTTTGCTGGTAGAGGAAATCACACACACACACACACACACACACACACACACACACACACACACACACACACACTTTTACACACTTTGGCAGCTCTCATGACACACAGCTTGCTGAACGGACAGTTTTACAGTTTGTAAAGATGGTCAAAAAGGGAGTGTAGTACTGTGTGATACATGACAGAACGAGAGACAAAATGGTATCAAACAAACAATCTGGGTTTGTTAATCCAAGTTATTCAGTGATTTCTTGCTTTCTTTTATTCCTTTTTTGAGTGCTCCAAAAAATGACCACGAAAGAGCAAAAAAGGAAGCTGGCATGCTTATGAGGCACGAGAGAGAGAGAGAGAGAGAGAGAGAGAGAGAGAGAGAGAGAGAGAGAGAGAGAGAGAGAGAGAGAGAGAGAGAGAGATGGAGAAAGAGAGAAAGAGAAAGAGGGAGAGAGAGATACAGAGGGAGAGAAAGAAAGAGGGAGAGAGAGAGAGAAAGAGAGAGAGAGAGATACAGAGAAAGGCATTGAGAGAGAGAAGGGGGATACAGAGGGAGAAAGAAAGAGAGACAGAGAGAATAAGACAGAGAAAGGAAAAAGAGAAAGAGAGAAAGAGTGACACACACATGTAGACAGAGAGAAAAAGAGGGAGAGAAAGAGACAAACACAAACAGAGAGAGACACACACACAGTGAGAAAGCGAGAGAGAGACAGAGAGAGAGTGTGTGTGTGAGAGAGAGAGAGAGAGAGAGAAATGGGGATAAAGCTTAAGTCACTGTAGATTTGAAAATAATATTTTCATGGCAAAATGTTTTTCATCCATATTTTTATTTAATTTCATCCAATTATCCACCTATTTATTAATTTGTTTATTTGTTTGTTTATTTTTAATTATTGATGACATAAATATAAATAACATCAACACCATAAAATGATCCGTTTCAGGAGCTTTAGTCCAAGTTACCTTCAGCTTTGTGCAAACTAGAAGCATTCACTCATTTGTTGAATCGCGTAATCCTACTGGGGAGACCGGAGCCTATTTCAGCCAACGCTGGGTGGTCAGGCTACTCCCTGAACACACACAACCATTCATATTCACACTCACCCCAAGGGGCAATTCGGAACAGCCAGGTAGCCCAATGTTTAATATCTTTAGACTGTATTCCAGGAGGAAACTTATGCAATATGGAAACAGGAGGTACATGGAAACTCCACATTGAAACACCCCTTACCCATCCCAGGACTCCCCTGGTTTCCGGGCTGTGCAGCCGGAGCAACGGGGTGGGTGCTGGCCCTTGGGCGAGTGGGATTGCCTCTGGGGCCATTGGGCCCTGGACCCTCTACTTTAGCCACCCTGGGAGGCCGGGACCTGGCAGGATCGGCTGCTGCCGGTCCTGGCTCGCTGGGGCCTCTACCCCACGGCCACGCGGGGCTCTGGCTGGGGCTTTCCTCTGCCACCCTCTGGGTAGGCCCTGGGTTGTCTTCGGTGCGAGGTGGCTCGGGTT
>JAOUQZ010000026.1:6122507-6130007 GCA_028564935.1 Neosilurus hyrtlii
ATTTTTTTGCAAAGCAGCTTTGATGTATTGTTCTACGGAAAATCGACTCAGGATTTTATCTATATAATTTGGTATCATTATGTTTTTTGAATAGGGTGGCACACTGGCGTAGTAGTTAACACGTCTGCCTCACAGCAAGAAGGTCCTGAGTTGTCAGTTGTAATAAGCTCTATTCATTCATTCATTCGTTAATTTTCTAAGCCGCTTAATCCTAATTAGCGTCTTGGGGAGGCTGGTGCCTATCTCAGCTGACTCTGGGCGAAGGCAGGGCCAGGCCATTGCAGGGCCAACACACATACAGCCATTCATGTGCATCAAGACTTTTGTCAATGACTATACTAAAACAATTATTCACCTCAGGCTCAGTGCATATTCCAAGACATCCTTCTTGCCTTTTGCAAATAACTGTACAGTCCATATAGACTAAACCTACTGTATACAGAGACTTGTTTGAAAAAGAAGGCAAATTTTTCATGTATACTGTATATTCTGGTATAAGTTTTATGCACATTAAAAACAGCTTGTTGCTCATGGGGAACTTGGTGTTGGCTGCAAAATGTCAGCATTTCTTTGTGGGGACCACAAAAGAAACAACACATACAGACATGCAGACAAGAGAAAAGAAAGGCACGGAGTCATTTCCTTACAATCATCTCATCTCTTAGACACTCTGTTATTCATGAAAGACCTGCTGACTTTCTGCGACATTCCCGTCTGAAGGGAAACACGGAGTCTGAGACCTGAAGAGTCAAAACGTGTGATCAGTTTAAAATAATGAACAGTCAAAACAAACATGAAGTCCAAACAAAGGAAAGCTAAACGAATAGTTTACACTGTGGCCATGCTGCTGCTGTAAACCAGGGGCTTCAGTACCAGCGGGACTGCTAGCTAACTTCATGAAAGAATGAATACGTTTCTCTGACTGTCCCCATACCACACACACACACACACACCCCACACATTTCCCAGTGCATGTGCACTCTATCTCCTGGCAACGTTAGCTGTGCCTTGACCAAGCTAGAGCCCTGTAAATGCCCTCATAAATACTTTTAAACAATTTATTTGTTTCCATGCTCTGGGCAAAGTGAAATTTTTAGGTTCTGTCACTCAAAGCAAGTGTGAAAAAGCAAGAGAGAAAGAGAGAGATGAAAATGTTGATTTCATTACACAGCAGAGGCTGCAAGGTGGTGGTGTGAAAAATGTGGGAGTGTAAATGAGATGCAGACAGACGCACAGCAGGCATGCCAAACACACTCGCGCGCACACACACAGACTCACTCACACATGCATCTTTGTATTCCGTTTTCCAGGACTGTTTGCGCCATTTTGTGCACACCTGAATGTACTTTTTCAGATACTACCAAATGTTTAAGACTGTATGAGCATTTTGAACTTTACATTTTAAATGAAAATCTGGTAATTGAAGGTGACAAAGGAAGCAGTGTTTAGAAACAAACTGCTAAGATTTAAAAGGTTTTTCATTTGTTCATTTTCTGAACTGCTTAGTCCTAATTAGGGTCACTGGGTGAGGGTGGGGTACACCCTGTACAGCTTGCCAGGCCATCACAGGGCCAACACACACACACACAATTCAATCACCTAGGGGTGAGTTTTAACCACTAATTAGACTACTGTGCATGTTTTTGGACTGTGGGAGGAAACCAGAGTAGCCGGAGGAAACTCATGCAAGCACGGGGACATGCAAACTACACACATAAACATCCTGGAATCAAACCTGTGAGGCGAACATGCTAAACACTGCACCACCATGCCGCCCAAGGTTCATAATATGTATATCAAATTTTGATTAAGCGGCTTAGAGAATGTTATCTATAATTTCAGATTGTTACTTTTTTTGAACAGGGAGGCACGCCGGCATAGTAGTCAACACGTCTGCCTCACAGCAAGAAGGTCCTGGGTTAAAGTCCTGGGCTTGGCAAGGGCGTTTCTGTGTGCAGTTTGCATGGTCTCCCCATGCATGCATGGGTTTCTGCCGGGCATTCCGGTTTCCTCCCACAGTCCAAAGACATGCATATTAGGCTTACTGGCTGCTCCAAACTTTTTATGAACTGTGGAGTGTAAACCCAGGGTAAGTTTGATTAAATCAGTGTGAACTTTATCTTGACTAAAGAAAATAAATGAAAACCTAAACTTAAAATAAGGACAGAGGACTGAATAGTGAAATCTTTATTTCTGTAAGATGAAGCCAGTTAATAACAGTAGACTGCCACATATACACATGATATAATAGTGGAGAATTAACATCAGTAGCTGCTTCTTAAAAGGATCTCACACTAACCATTCTGTTATGAAAAGGAGTATGAAAATAAATATAAAATGAAATGTTTCAGCTCAATATACTGAACTGTAATACAATCAATAAGTAGTTACAGCAAATAAATACCCAAAAGCTATTCAGATGAGCACTTAAAAAAATCCATAAATAAACAATAAATATTTTAAGGTTAAATCTATATGATTATAATGATCAGATCATATTGGGAGAAACTGGTAAAGAATGTACTTGGATAAGGGTAAGCTAGCACATTCATAACACTGTCCTTTATAATACATACAGAAGGACATCTTCATTTACTTTTGTGATTTCACATTCTCAAGTGTACACAACAGGATGCTTGATGAAATATCTCTACAGCTGCTGGTGGCTTGAATTTTATGGGAGATGTCCATTTGGGCACAAAGAAACAAACACAAAACAAACTAAGGAAAAACAAAAATCCTGATTCATGAAGTGTTAAATACATATCAAAATCCTGTTCACTTTTATTTCACATTACATTCAGTGTTTTTCTGGTGATATTCATGTAAACAGCCAGTGATGATACAGCAATTTTTATATGGTTATAAAGGATATCTATGCATAAAGCAAAACATGGCTTGCTAGCTTTATTATATTTATTCACAGAGTGTGTGTTTTAGCAAAATCTATTAGGGAGGAAAATGTACAGGTTGTGATTTTAACTTAACTGTGAGCGAAACTATTATCATTATCATATGAATGAGTTTTTTCCCCTCACTGTTTGCACCTTAAGTTTTTGTAGAGCACATTTTACAAGCCATGCATGGGTCGTTCTGATAAGCTAAGCTAAGCTACGTTCACATTAAACTGAGCCAGAGCTACTTAAGATGGCGATGGAGAAAAGCACAAATACCGAGGTGAAAACGAATGAATCCACTACTGCACAATGAGTCAAAAAACATGAAGATATGGATCTAAAGAACGACTCGCTAATATCTACATTTGATTTAATACATTGATAAGGTTTTCCAAGAGCTGATAGTGTTTGTACTGTCAAGTATGAGTAAGAGAGAATCCTTTAAGAGGCTTCAAAGCATATTAAAGACAAATATCTGATCTTGTCTGGATGCTTAGAACATATACAGAAGCCCCACACACAGACAGACAGACAGACACACACACACACACACACACTTTTCCTTCAATGCTGTACGTCTTTCATTTAATCGAACAAACACATAACCTCTCTATCATTGCTCCTCCCTCACCATCCCCTCTCTCCATCACTCACTGCTGGGAGTGGCTCGCCTCCCCCTTGGCCTTCTGGGCTTCCTTCATGGCATTAATGACAGGCAGCCAGGGTGATGAGAGTTCGGGGAGAGTCTTCTTAGCTGGGTTCAGATGACTGATGGCGGTGTACAGGCTTCCCCTCGAGCCTGCGTCCTGCTCCGGGTAGTACATCTCCAGGGCGGCTGGGGTGCAGTGCTTATGCTGTGTTTAGAAGGTTTTGAGTGAAGGAATATGATGAGTGATTGAAGGATGCAAAATGTAACACTTTCATGCAGAAGCCTAATAAGGGTTAGGAATCTTTACAGGTTTCTCCTTCCAGTTCAGTATCAATTTAGTACACCATGGTACATGTTATACAGTTTATGTACATGATATACAGTTTCAAGTATACAGTATTTTTTCTACAATTCATGGCAAATTAGTTTTTGAATTTTCGTAAGTCTGCTTTGTGACAATGTCAACTGTAAAAAAAGCTATACAAATAAAACTGAATTAAATTATGCATATTTTGTTTCCTTTCAAGACCTCTTACATTTTCAAACACAGAACCACCACATTCCTAAAGCCTCATTCACACAGGAAGCGATCAGTATCAAGCGACCATGCAGAGTCAACAATTGTGCCCGATACACAAAATTTTCTGACGTGAGAAAAAGTGGGTGGGTGTAGAGTTCAACTGAGCTGAACTTTCATGTGACACGAGTCTGGCAAATACCAATCAGAACTTAAAGATACGGTTGGTTGACATCCATACATCCATAAACAAAAGTTTAAATGTCCCGCTCACACCAACATAGAAGAGGAGCTTATTATTGCCGTGTCTATATATCCTGTGCTTTATGACTGCAGACAGATTTTTATAGGGGTAATGATCTGTGATGCCTGGGTCCACGTTTCTGAAATGGTTGGCACTTCCTGTGAGTTTACATTTATATGTATGCGAGGGAGTTAACTAGGCAATGGGAGCTGAGAGGTGAAGCGACTTGATTCCTTTGTAAATGCAGCTTAAGGCTGATACTGTAGCATGATTACTGTCGCCTGATTACTTGTGTGACCCGTATTGAATCCAAGAGCAAAATCTGGTTTGTTTGACTGGTGTGATCCCTATGTACCACACTCAGGTGCAGTTCACTAACCACTTACAAGAGGTGTGCTGGGGAAAGGTTACCTGGGTTTGTGCACAAGTGGGATCGCTAACCACGTTCAAGCACAGAACATGAATTCTATAAAATATTTTGGTGAATAACAGGCCCCTCATAAGTGATGAACATAACTTAGTCAGCAATTACAGCTGTAAGATCCTCCTTCAATGTCAGCTGCTTCTGTTAAAAGCTACTTAAGTGTGCGGCCTGATTTGCTGAAAATCGTTGCTTTGCCTAATTGAGAAATCTGTACAGCATGTGAAAGGGCTGTTTTTTAGGGAATGCTCCCAAAAAAAAAAAATCCAAATAGGCCATGACGTAAGAACCATCACGCCTCCATCAAAATACACAACAGCACTTTTCTTCAAAACAAAAAGTTGTATTGTGATGATGTAAGCTGGAGCAAGAAAGCACAATGTAATCACGGTGGAGTAGAGGGAAGGGGTACAATTCCTCTCTGGTGCTATACAAGGCAATCGTGTCGAGTGTAATTACAGACTTATTTTCCTCCAATAGCCAAAACCAAAGTGCTGCATTCCTCTTACAGAGACATTTACCAGTGAAGTCTGTATTTAGTAAAAAGGATGAAGCAGGGCGACACGGTTGTGTAGTGCTTAATATGTCCGCCTCACAGTAAAGGGCATTTCTCTGTGGAGCCTGAATGCTCTCCCTGCGCTTGCGTGGGGTTCCTCCCAATGCTCTGGTTTCCTCCAACAGTCCAAAGACATGTATATTAGGCTAACTGGCGGTTCCAAATTGCCCCTAGATGTGGACGTGATTATGAATGGTTGTGTGTGTGTGTGTGTGTGTGTGTGTGTGTTGCCCTGCAATGGTTGAGAGAGCAGCTCTGGGTGTACCCCTCCTTCATGCAGACTCAGCTGAGATATGCACCAGCCGCCCCACGACCCTAGTAGCCTGATTCATACTCACACTCACACCTAGGGACAATTTGGAACCACCAATCAACCTACTGTGCATGCTTTTGGACAGGGGGAGGAAAAGGGAGTACCCGGAGGAAACCCACACAAGCATGGTGAGAACATGCAAACTCCACACAGAAACACCCTGAGCCCTGGAATAAAACCCAGGACCTTCTTTCTGTGAGGCGAATGTGCTAACATTAATGAGAAAACATACACAGTGGGCATGGTTATTTCATAAAACCAGAAGCTAAAGGCAGAAACCCACATGTGTACATTCAGTCCTGACAGCGTTAATGAGGGTGTGACATGCCTGCATTATGGACGATCGCACATGACTGCCTAAAGCAAATCAAAACGAAAGAGTGTTTCTGTGCGGTTCCTCAGACTGAAAGTTACAGATTGTCAACAAGCCTTGGCCTTCATGGACCTCATTCCCCCTTAATGAGAGGTAATTTTGTTTCTTTTCAAGTTGACTTTACGGTGTTAGCATATCTCGCTAATGGCATCTCTGACGTCGACTTCAAAGGGGCAGAGGTGGAAGCTCCTGTTGGCCTTAATCACAGTTTAGCCACAGCTAAAACTAATTAAAGACATTCTTACATGCTTACACTGAAGGAATTTAAATACCTGGATGCTACTTCGTTAGCTTAGTTTCCACATCCTATAAGCTAATATCATTTCTTTAGAGGTTACATTAGCCTTGAGTGAGATTAATACAACATACACAGGCATTGTTTTGAATGTGCTGAGGTGAATGTGTCTTGTAAGGAGGTGTGTAATCATTTACATCTGCCATCAACACACTTGCTTTAAAGCTATTATTAGAACCCCACAGTATGCTAGTGCACCAAGCATGGATTCTACATGGAACAAGATTCTATGCTAATACTAATTTCTCCTTCTAGCTTGCATGTGCGGCTAGCAGCGGCAGGATGCCTGAAGTGAGGATTCCCTCAAGGCTGGTGTGTTTTTGTACAAAATACGACAAGGGGGTGGTGATAAATTTAGAAGAAAATTGTAGTTACCTTCAGGACGAATCCCTCAGGGCAGCTAAGCTGGTCGTACCACAGAGCCTTATACATAACCAGCAAAAGCAGACACGCAAGGAAAGCCAAGGTGATAAGAATAAGCCCTGTGAGCTGAAACACACAAACATACACCAAGCGTGTTAAAATAAGCAGATTAATACCCAAACTCATTATGCGCATATTTAATGAGCAGGGAGTCATGAGAGTAATTGCTCCTCCACCATTTTATATATACAGTATATTTTTACAGGCACTAACACAAAGACAGTTTTAGCAATAAGATTTAAAAGCAATGTCAAGATGGCAAATGATCTATCCATCTACCTCCAACTTTATCTATCTATATCTATATATCCATCCAACTTTTTATTCATCGATCCATCCGTCTATACATATCTATCCACCATCCATCTTTCTCTCCATATACCCATCCATCTATCTGCATCTAGATAAGGCTAGCACAAAGTGACAGTAATCAACGCCAGCCACAAACAGATTAGGAAAGCAGGGGAAAAAAGTATATTTACTTTCCAGTGTTTCCCTGTAATAGTCCCTATCTCTTGAGCAAGAGGTCAAAAACCATCAATCCTTGGCCAAAAAGGCCAAACTGTAGATGTTGGCTTCTCTGTGATAGTATTACATTATATGTTTAAATAAGCTGCTGGAACATGTGAAAAATGGACGTGTTCTTGGACTATTCAGTCACTTGGAGCAGACAGCATCATTTAAAATGGAAAAAGAAACCACAAAAATCTCATAGTATAGCATAGCATACACTACAGCAACTTTATGGAGCAAGGGTTACATATATTTCCCTGTAGTGTGTACTAAACTCTGAATGAGCAGGCTGAACAAAC
>JAOUQZ010000026.1:6132507-6133661 GCA_028564935.1 Neosilurus hyrtlii
CCTCAAGGACACTGGAGAGTGGGGGTCACTGGTACACAGAATTCTAAATAAAAAACAACAACAACAAAGGATCAACGATCCAGAGAAAAAAGACCAGAAGAAAGAGACCTGAGGAGGATTTTGCCGTGAAACATGGAAATCCCGGTACTGTGGTCGTCCACATTAGGACAGCTGCCAGAAATGTCAGATAATATGTTAATATCTACACGCTAATAAATGCTAATATTTACAATATAAGAATTAGCATAACCGCTATAAAAGTACAGCCTAGCTGAACATTGGTCTCTTTTATTGTACTCAAAGAGTCAGGTGAGGTTCATGTTCCTGTTCTCTAGAATCTCAGGTGAAATTCGTGAGTAAACAGATTAGAAACGGCAGCTTACAGACAGCATTACTGATGTCAGAGTTTACGGAGTAATGTTTAAACAGTAGCAGATCACGTTTCCTCTTTACTCAACCCTGCTCATATATAAATATAAAGGAGAAATGATGGTGAGGTAAAAGTTCTGTCCAAACCTTTACATATTCAATAAAAGCCCCTCACTGCTGCACTAAACCCCAGATTAAAAAGTGTTCCCAGTGATGTGAGGCAGATCTTATGACTTTTTTCCGTATCATCACACCCCAACCCACAGTGCAGATTGTATGTCAGGTGGACACACATATGAACTACAGCATGCTGAAGTACTAATGAAACACCACAGCAGGTTAGATTTAATTAGAATGTCTGGATTTACATCTACACTGGCTTCACTGGTTATTAAGTGAAGCTCAGCCTACGCTAAACAAACTTTATTATGAAAATAAAAAATATATCTGTGCAGTGCTAATGATTGGATGGAGAAAGTAATGGATGACTGTATGGATTAATGAAATGATAGTTGATGAATATTTTAACAGTTGATGAAACTGATAAATAGATGAATGGACTGATGTACAGAGGAACTGATGGATGAATAAATGAATGGATGGAGGAACTGAGGGATAGTGTCGGAACTCAGAGCCCTCTCTGAGGGGACTGTCGGAACTCAGAGCCCTCTCTGAGGGGACATACGCCGGTGGATGTTCTAGGTCCCACTTCACTTACTCAGTTGTTGTCCAATTTCACTCTTTATTATACTATAATACTTCAAAACTACTTAAAATAAATCAAA
>JAOUQZ010000026.1:6145786-6157635 GCA_028564935.1 Neosilurus hyrtlii
GTGTGTGTGTGTGTGTGTGTGTGTGTGTGTGTGTGTGTGTGTGTGTGTGTGTGTGTGTGTGTGTGTGTATGTGTTTTCGTCCCTGTTCTCTCCAGGGAAATCAAGACCTTTCTTTGGGTTTAACTAACAGAGAGCGTGTGGGGAGAATAGATCCTCCATAAATTTAAACGCTTTGTCAGTCTGGAGGGTCGGTTGGCATTTTGTCCTTTTTTATCCTCTCTCTCTCTCTCTCTCTCTCTCTCTCACCAGCTCCATTCCTCTCTCTCTTACTTTCCTCTGATTAATCTCACGCCTTCAAACACACTGGAATAGCAAGCGAATACCCCAGCAGACTTCAAATAATAATTGCTTGTGTTCAGCTGGGGTCCCCAGGAGTAGAAGCTGTATACGCCACACAAGCAGAACACAGTTTGTTGTTTCTATTACCAAAACACCCGAACCAAACCAAACCAAAACAAATAGGAATGAAATTACTCAATTTTCTCTCTTACTTTCTCTCCCCCCCCCCCCCCCCCCCTTTTCCTGTTTCTTCAGTCAGTATAAAGACTTCAGTATTGCACTGTAAAAGAAAACCATCTTGCTCAATTAAAGCGAATAAATACTGGTAGCAAAACAGCCAATAAACTGCTGTATATTCACAGACACTTTACTGTAATCCTTCTTTTACAGTGCAGACCAATCAATATCTAGAACCAATTACTGCTGCTGAACAAATGCTTTTAAATTTCCACTGAGGCTTTTAAATTAAGTTCAGAGATTAAGCCAAAAGTAAAAAATGAAACTATACAATATACACACTATATCCTTTTATCAGTACTTATTTTAGCATGATCATGTGGTGTCTCTTTTTCATGCCTAATGTCTATTTTAATTGTGCTTTCCTTTCTATTTTTAAACACAGGCAATCCTTGCTGACCCGGAACAGATCCATCGCACCAATCCATCACAGTGCTAACACAGGGAGACAAGTGACAAACTAAAACTACACAAACACACACACACACACACACACACACACATATGAGGAATTTAGAGTAGCCAGGTAACCTAATCTAACCTAAGCATTTTAAAAATGCACTCCCTGAAAATGGTAATTTAACTTCAGCAACAAGGTCCTGGGTTGGAGTTCCGGGCGATTCTGTGTGGAGTTTGCAAATTCTTCCTGGGCTTATGTGGGTTTCCTCTGGGTACTCCGGTTTCCTCCCACAATCCAAGGATATGCACATTAGGTGAATTGGCACTACAAATGTCCACTAGGTGTGAGTGTGAGCATTAATGGTTGTATGTATGTGCGTGCGTGCGTGAGTGTGTGGGTGGGTGTGTGAGTGTATGTGTGTTTGCCCTGCAATGGACAGGCGAGCTTTGTTGGCTGAGATAGGCTCAAACATCCCTGTGGCCTGAATGAATGAATGAATGAATGGATGGATGAATGTGTAATACTTAGAGTTGTGGCTCCATACATAACATCAGTACTGCCATAATTTGCAGTACAGTTATACTTTTGCAAAAGTTAAACTGTTCACCCATTAAATGCATGCACGACTCTGATTAATGTATTGAGAATAATTAAATGACACACATTAATGACTGATGTTTTGCACATAGCAATTATAGAGTGATTCTGGGAGACTTGTACTAACTTGATTTAGCTAGAGCTCTGAGCCAGCTTTAAAAGTATGAAT
Organism: Neosilurus hyrtlii; assembly: GCA_028564935.1. Taxonomy (NCBI): domain Eukaryota; kingdom Metazoa; phylum Chordata; class Actinopteri; order Siluriformes; family Plotosidae; genus Neosilurus; species Neosilurus hyrtlii. Next base: position 6,147,469 of record JAOUQZ010000026.1, read on the forward strand.
GTACTGCAAATAAGGGCAGTACTAATGCTAGAAGAATTCTAGGTGGTGTCAGTTTATTCATTCATTAATTTATTCTTGTTACATTTGTAATAATGCATTTTATTTAATGACTGATTGTCTGAAGTAGAACGCTGCTTTTCTGCATTGAGAGGAGCCAGTTGTGGCTCAGGCCTCCTGAACATGGTGTGGTGTTGCAGGTATGTCCAACTTGGGAGAGACCCCGGGCCGACCCAGAACATGCTGGAGGAACTATGTCTCTCGGCTGGTCTGGGAACGCCTCAGGGTCCCCCCGGAAGAGCTGGAGGAAGTGGCTGGGGAGATGGACGCATGGACCTCACTGCTTTGGCTGCTGCACCTGCGACCCGACCCCGGATCAAGTGGAAGATAATGATGATGATTGGTTAAGTATTAAACATGAGTTTTTCAGACTGCTACAATCAACTGTGGTTTTAATGACAATTTAAATTTGAAATGGAAACACTAACCATTGGAAATCAATCAATATGCCCCAGCATAAAACAAACAATTGTTATTCCTTCATTTGCTTTTAGAACCGCTTTTGTCCTACTAGGATCCCAAGATTCATTGTGTGCCATCATTACATTTTCTTTAATGTGTCACAGCTGCAAAGGTTGCCAGGCAGCAACAGGAGCGGTGCTTTGTGAGGCTAATGACGCAAATAGAAAATCTTCTACAGACTAGACTCTCATTTAACACAGCTTGGTTCGTAATGGTTCGACCTTCAAAGTCACGCAAGGCCACTCCTTCGTAGACCGCGCTCTTCATGTCCCTTGAAGGATGCGGCACCGGAATTGGAATTCAGCCTTTAATCAAGTCTTAACTCAATGATCAGATGGCCAGATGGGCATGATTATGGTTCTAGCCAAAGAACACTGTTGGTGACCTAGAACTTAGAGGAACTTGAATGGCCTGAATGAAACCCGGATCCCACTTTGGGAATAAACTTTGCATTGGAACACTGACTGCATCCCAGGCCTTCCTGTTCAACATCACCTTTCCCAGAAGAGAGGGGCTTATTATAACAGGTACATATTTGTATCACAGCGATGGCCTGGTGAGCTGTCCAGGGTGTACTCTGTGCTTGCCCAGAGTCGGCTGAGATGGGCGCCAGCCTCCCCGTGGCCCTAATGAGGATTAGGCGGTTCAGAAAATGAATGAATGAATATTCGTATCAGTGAATACTAGTACTTATTTATGGAACATAAACAATCAGCTCTAAAAGTGATACCACCTTTTCTGAAAAATGGGCAAAAATAAACATAAACCAAATTTTCCAGTAAGAGCGACAATTTATGTTCCTGTTTATAAAATGTTTTCCTTGCAAGAAGATTCCAGTAAAATTAGTCATTTGCGGGAAAAATACTGTTAAGTGAAAAAAACCCCAAAACATTAAACATTGTCTATGTTTATTTTAATCCATTTTCCTGAAAAGTGCCTACAATGTTCATGTGCTGTATTCAAAGATAAACTTAACTGTTATTTCAGGAAAAACGCCAATTGTAGTTCACTGACCGTATTCTATCTCCTAATATGGATGTTTCCGAATGTGAAGTGTACAACAAATCTGACTGCTGGTTTGTTCTCAGGTCTTCAGTAGCGCAACTCTGGCAGGCTCAAGCTAAATATTTTCTTGTTTTTGGTTTTCCAAACTCAACTCATATCTCTAAACATCAGTAAGCAGTTGAACACAGTGCCAGGTTGGGTATCTGTTCCCTGCTTGGTGTTTTGTGCAAAATGTACATGTTGGAGAAGATGTTCTATTTATGCGAGTATGGAGGATGATCTGCTGATCTTCATCTCTCTGTTGATTTGATTGGTGCATCTTATCTTTTTGGTCTAAGAAAACTCATAGCCACCCTGGTGTTACAGTGCACCTGAGCCCTTGCTGCCTGATTGCTTTATATGGCTCTGTTGCTCCACAGCATGCCATTTGCAGCTGAAGTCTTGCAGTATGCAGGTGTCATGGTTGCATCAGCCATGAAATAGTATCTGACTGGTAAAACCATGCTGAGTGTAACACTTAACTGAGCTTTTTGTGTTCTGAGTAATAATAAGGCTCTAAGCAAACAAATTATTATTATTATTATTATTATAATTATTATTATTATTGCTATTCACATCTAGCTGAATTGTAACAAATATATTTTCCAAGTGGGCGGCACAGTGGTGCAGTGGTTAGCACATTCACCTCACAGCAAAAAGGTCCCGGGTTTGATTTCCAGGCTTGGATGGTGTGCATGTTCGCCCCGTGCTTGTGTGGGTTTCATCAGGGTACTCCAGGTTTCCTGATTGGCATTCCAAATTGACCCTAGGTGTGTGAGGAGTGTGAATTATTGTATGTGTGTTGGCCCTGCAATGGCCTGGGAAGCTGTTCAGTGGGTTTGTTTGTTTGTTTGTCTGTCTTTCTCTGTTTGTTAGCAACTTTAGGCAAAAAGTTACAAACAGATCGAAGAATTGTGGAATATGTCGCAACTAACACTCCATCAGATTTTGGAGACGTTCAAATTCTGGATTTAGGAATTTTTTAAAGGATTCTTTAACATCAGAAGAGTGGCATTACAGCAGACTCAGCAGGTGGTGTTAAATGAGGTTTGCGCTCTCCAACGACCTTCAGTTTTATATGAGACGGAAATATTTTTTATACTATTTGTTTATGATTGGTCACAACTAGTGCCACAGTATATCCCCACTTTCTGATGTCTACCTTGTTGTGGTGATGGGGCTTGTGTGTCCTGAGACTCTGAAAGCTATAGCAGAAGGGGCCTTATAGGCTCCTGGCAGGTCCAACCAAACTGGGCAGGTTTCAGGTGAGAGTCCAGGCGAAATGACAACATGTAGTGCTCATTGTTGGGGGTTGGGCATGGTGCTAACAACTCCACCCCCTAAAAATTCCATCAAGTTACCGAAACCGCAAGAGCATCACAGACAACAACCAATGTTTCAAGGAACCCCGTTCGGCTAACACTTGCCAAGTGTTGGAGAGTGATACAGAAGGATATGGACAAAATCAATGCCATTCGCAATGGCTGTTTGAGAAGAATCTGTAACATCTACTGGCCACAAAAGATTTCCAACTGGGACCTGTACAGAAAAACAGGCTGTAAAAACTTGTCCCTAAAGATCCAACTGAAAAGGATTAGATGGCTTAGCCATGTACTTCAGATGTCCAGTGAAAGTATTCCTAAAACTGCCCTAAAATGGACACCATCAGGCAAAAGGACAAGGGGCAGGCAAAAAACAACCTGGGGTTTGAAGCAGACCTTAAAGAGATGGATCTCTCATGGGGACAAGCATCTGCCCTTGCCCAAAACTATGTAAGGTGGAGACAGCTGGTTGCAGCCATATGGACGCTCCGGGTCCAAGTGGATAAGTAAGTAAGTAAATATTGCCATGGTATGGAGGCTGTGCATAATAAGCCTAGCTAGAACTTGCTGTGAACTCTTTGAATGTTTTAAAATGGTACCTAATTGTAGGCAACAACATTGTGATTCAAGTAATATTACAATGGGATTTGTGATTTACACACAGCCCAGTAAAAAAAAACAAAACAAAACACACATGTAATGAAAACAATTACTTGTTAGCCATGCTTTTTGTCAACTATCTCTTCAAAATGCTAATAAACCTTTCTCGGTTTGTCTAGGAGACCGTGGCTGGAAAATATAATAATGTGAAATGAAACACATGCTGCTGGACCAGAAAATGTCATAGTTAAAAGGTGGAGACTCTGATAAATATGATATAACTGTGTCTTTACAGAGCATTTTACTATATCAGTAATGATCTGTTTTCTTTTTAACAAACTACCTTCAGCCCGTATAACTGTCAGGGCTGCAGTGATTGAAAAATAATCAACTCTTTCTGACTAATCAGATTTGAGAGCTGTAGAGTTCTATAGTTTAAGTCAACTTTAATGCATTTTACAGCCTTAACTATAGATACAGTGCATATCAGTCTTCACTCTTTAGAAAGATAGATAGAGATACACATAAATATAGATAGACAGACAGACAGACAGATGAACAGATAGATAGATAAAAATAAAGATACTGATAGATAGACAGACAGCCAGACATACAGGTAGATAGACTGATAGATAGATAGACAGACAGACATACAGATAGATAGATTGACAGACAGACAGACAGACAAATAGATAGATAGATTGATAGACAGACAGACAGATAGATAGGTAGATAGATAGATAGATAGATAGATAGATAGATAGACAGACAGACTTACATACAGATAGATAGGCATACGGATAGATAGATAGATAGATAGATAGATAGATAGATAGATAAATAGACAGACAGACATACAGATAGATAGATAGATAGATAGATAGATAGATAGATAGATAGATAGACAGATACACTTAAAAGCCTACGGAAATGCAAAATGTATTTAAAAAAACAAATAAAAGCTAAAAAATATATAATGAGCATCACTGAAGAGAAACCCATTAAACTCTTAAAGATTATAAAGTGCAGGCTAACATTTGTTTCTGATGTTTATGGGGAGGAAAAATAGATATTGTGCTACTGAAGTTCCATGTTTGTGTACAGTACTGTGCAAAAGTCTGAGGAACCCTATATTTTATTATAAACTTATACATTAGTGAATCAGTAAATAAAACTTTTTAGATTAGTTTTCCAGCACAGAATTAGATGTTACAGAAAAAGATGTTTGCACATCGATAAAGCAAGCAGTATATTATGTAAGACACTTTTCAGACAAAAAACATAATGAAGGCTGCTGGGATTTGCATGTAAATGAAGAATCAAGTGTGACAGTTAAAATCTCCTGGAGAACTGTGGCAGGTTCTGCAAGATACTCAGTAAAACAGCTCATTTGCTTCAAAACTGCACAAACTGTTCCTGAGTGCAGTAATTTTTTATATATAGGGTCATCACATAATAAATATTAACTATATTTCAATTATTTAACTTTATTACGTTATACTTTTATAACTGTTTATTATGCATTATAGATTTTTTTGTTATTCAGAAACCTTTAATTATTTTATTACAATTTTTGCAGTCTTATATATATATATATATATATATATATGTATATATGTGTGTGTGTGTGTGTGTGTGTGTGTCTTGTGTGTATTTATATTCACTGTCTGGACAAAAAAAGATCACACACTCTAATATTCTCCCTTGAGTACATTAAGCATTAATCTCAGCATGTAATCTCCATTACATTGTTGCTCCAGTTGGTCAAGTCGAGGCTCAGCAACATTGGTATGGCAGCAAAATGACGTCAGCTGATGACGTCACTTTACTGAATAAGCAGGTTATCACATCAATGGACTTTTTCTACCCTAATGGTGCAGATATAACATTGGCACTTAAATAATGAAAGAGTGGTTCAGAGAGCATGAGGAATCATTTTCACATATGTATTGGCACCCCAGAGTCCTGACCTTAACCCTATTGAAAGTTTTTGGGATGTGATGGAGAAGACTTTATGTAGTGGTTCAGTTTTTCCCTCATCAGTTCAAGATGGTGAGAAATGAACCCGACACTGGATGGAAATCAATGTTATGCTGCTTCAATGTTAAGTTTGTTGAAACAATGGCATGACGACTTTGTGCTGTAAGCAAGGATAAAGGCAGAACAACAACATATTCGTGTGTGTGACTTTTTTTGGCCGAGCAGTGTATATACACACATATCTACCTAAGGGATACATAGTTGACTTGTGAATTGCAATCCATTCTGTCCTGCCCAATTTATTCTGTTCGTAAACTTTTCCTTGTGTTTTCTTCAACACAATCCTTTATTTATATAGTTATACAGGACCCATGTGTGTAACTGAGAGGAATCACAAACCACCAACCAATATGTCTGCTCGTACATTGTATACAATATTCATGCGACGTGGTGCGATGATACTTCATGATGCCTATAGACTGCAGATGATTTTGGCACTTCAAATAAAGTGAACAATATCAGAGCAAATAAAAAAAGAAATTGACGCAACGCTGTGACAACGAAAACAGTTACATTGCAATAATAGCCGCCTTTTATTAAGGCTCAGCAAACAGCTTGTTATTTTGTCTCACTTTGTTTTATCTTTCACGGAAGCTTTCCTCTAATCCTTTCGGCTCAAAGTGGAACTTGTGATGTCCCACCGTGTCAATCAAACCGCCTTGGCATGATAAATAAAGGATAACAAAGCTGTCCAGCTGCACTGCATCTGTTCCTCTGGCCCTCAGAGAGCATAATGGGAACAGAGCACTTGTCATTTCCCAAGCTAAGGAGAAAAAAAAAAAAAAAAGAAAAGTTGCTAAAAAAAGTATGAACTGCTGTATTTCTAGTGGGTATATGGATACAATGTGCTCCTAACAAGCCTCCTCACTGATACTGCGATACCACGACACATCCTCCTGATGTTTCTGTTCCTTAGTCGATTGATGACTCGCGCTTGTTGCTCGTTCATTGCATCATTATTCGGATGCTAAATGGGATTCCCTTGCCAGAGCAGGTTGGATGGGAAATGCAGGGCCACTCCAGCAGAAACAGCTTGTGTGAACATGTAAGTGACAAACATGGGATTTGGCTGCTGATTCTAGTCACTGAATTTAGGTTCCAGCATGTCTCTCAGGGTGTTCAGATGGTGCTCCTGGAGCCTGATCAGCACACACACACACACACACACACACACACACACACAGACTGAATCGTTGAGATTCTTTTTAGGAGGATTATGCAAAGCTGACCTACTAGAGCACCATTATTTAAAGCAATTCCTCAGCTGTCAATCAAACAGTCAAACTTTAAGGAATTCAGAGTTACTGCATGTGATTTAAGTTCAAATAGCTACAGTATACCACAGACATCCTAAAGTACACCGTATCATACCATCATATTCGTGTTCCTAAAAAGACATCATTGTAATATACACAGTTGGACTGATGAGGGCAGCAAAGCCACCCTGAAGCCCATCTCATTCTCCGTTCCTGTATTAAAACACTGCTGATCTCCCCCTCCACATGTCCTCCGAGCCCTGGTGAGACCACCATAAGGAATCTGCTGCACTGCTCTACACTACTGAATCCATTAACCTTTCCACCTGGCTCCCATGGAAGAACACAGGCAAAGATGCTAGTGGGCAAGACCCACATCCTCATGAGGGCCTTTGTAAAAGGGAGGTCAGTAGACATGTTAGAAAAGGGGCCGCCCACCCCCATCCATCCAGATCAAGAAAGTGTCGCCCCAAATCAGTGGCATAGTTATTCACAAGCGCACTCATCGCTCGCGGACACAACGCCTCGCCGAAGCGCAACCTCGCCCTTGATGTGCCTGTGCCCGACAGGCGACAAATTGCACAAAATCTAACTTGTTTGTGATTATTATGTGTAGCCGGAGCCTGTGATGGGTTTCTGTCACTTGGAAGTGAGCCTTCACAGGCAGTTTGTGTCAAGGTGGGTAATGTGATGTGTTGTCATAAGGGATGAGTTTAGGAAAAGGAACAATGACTTGTTTTAAATTTTGGAGCTTGCCAAGTTTTAAAATGATTAAAAAAGCCTATTAAATTGTTACGTTAATATTCTGAGTGTTGGAGGTTGTGTTGGCCACACAAGTAAATATGAAATGGAAATGTTATGGGTGCATAACTGACCAAACATTTACAAATGCAAAGTATATAATTTTAATTAAATAATTAATAAATCAACCAATTATTGTGGGCATCATGTAGTGGTGTAGTGTAGTGGTTGGCATGTCTGTCTCACAGCAAGAAGGTTCTGGGTTCATGCCTTGTTTTTCCGGGCATTTTTGTGTGGAGTTTGCTTGCTCTCCCCAAGATTGCGTTGGCTTCCTCTGTGTTTTGAGGTTTCTTCCCACAGTTGAAAGACATGCACATTAAGGTAATTGGACACAATTTCTAATTTCCAAATTTCAATTCACAATTTATCCAAGAAGTGAGTGTGAGTGGTTGTGTGTGTTGGCCCTGCCATGATCTGGTTAAGGGCATACCCTGCCTTCGCCTGGAGTTAGCTGGGAAGGGTTCCAGCCTTCCCGTGACCCTAATAAAGGATAAAGTGGAATTGAAAGCAATTAATTATCGTTGGTCATTTATACTGCTCATACCAAAACCCTAAACCTGTACAATATGAAAATTATCACAGGAATAGTATGTTCAGAAATCACAAATGACTTCCTATAGAAGCTGACATTTCTGCTACTCGCTAGATGCTTTCTTTGTTCCCATTCATGCCAGGCACCCTTTGTCAGATGAACGCATGCTCAAAAACAGGCAGAGGATATTATGAGTGTTATTTTTTTAGCCTTCCCCAGAGTACATCTTAGTCTTAGCTGAAAAACAACAACGAAGGGGAAAAAAAGAAACCTTTAAACATTCAGCCAATAAGTAATCTAGAACCTTAAGCCTATGAATAGAAACCCCTGTGAAAAAGACAAGAGCAAGATACCAAGCCATCATGCATTCACACGAGGAAGCTGAAGAACTGTACAGATTGACCTTGGGCGTTTTTACCAGCAAGGCACAAGTGATCACAATCTGTGGGAATGAAGATCAAGAGGAATTAAAAGTGAAAACCAGAAGGATTTTCATGAAAGCATAGAAGTACTTCTTCAAGCCAATGGAGAATACACTTTTACAACGGGGAATAGGCAATGAGAGATGATAAGAAAGCTTGATCTATGTTACAGTAGGTAGTCAGACTTAAGAAGTAAAAAAATAAAAGGAGATATTTTAATGAAAGAGGATGTGATGGACAGGAGATCAAGGTAAGACTCGGAGAGAGAAGATGAAGATGTACACTGACTTAAACCTCAGGGTTAAATTAGACATTTATGGCTGGTGACTGAAGTCGACATCCGATCTTGTTACCCTAAAAGATAGAATCCAAAATGATTTTGCGAACAGTTACTTTTAAGCAAATCCAATGATATTGTGAAAAAACTTGGTGTAAAGTTCCATACATAAGAAAACGGAGATAGATTCGGTTTTTGAAATCCAGATGAAGATTGGCATCTTCTTTCTTTCCGTTTTCCTCCTATGGGCAAACAAACTCATTTTGAAATTGTACCAATAAGCACTACAAACCATATTGGTATTAGTATTGGTATTGGTGGACACTGACACCAATACCAATATGACAGCATTATGAAAAGATTTTAGCTTTCAGTCTCTGCAGAGGTATGGATGAGGTCAAAATCAGGTAAGGCTCAGTGTGAAGTGTGTGCTTTGCCCAGTCTATGACCCTCAACAAAGACAGAAAGGGTCAGCATTTAGTTGGCTGATTTCCTCTGGCTTGCTTTTTATGTCTATGAGAGCTGGACTTGAGTCAACTAACTGATGCAATGGTGCATGGGGAGAAAAACTGACAGCTCCCATGCTCACATGACTTGCTAACCTATTGTACCTGAGGAAGAAAAAGAGGAGTTCAGAAAGCAGCAAGTGGAGCTGTAGGGTTATGAAGTTAAAAAGCAATTCTAAAGATTATTAAGTAGCATGTGAGGAGATGATGAATCCTAGCATTTTATTCAGATTAATCTTAAGATCATTTCCACAAATTGTAGATGTAGTATTTTGCAGTGCTTCAGAAGACATAGGGATAGGGTTCATATTTAATTCAAACAAAAACATCTGCAACAAGAACACCTACAATCCCCTTCCAGGCCATGCCTTGCCCACCTTGGGTTTAAATCAATGTGCAGATATAGATGTGGATATGTTAGCACTGAACAAATACATATGTGGATATAGGGCATGTTACACTGCTAATATACTCTAACTAAAGAGAAACAAGGAAGAAGTGAATACATTCAGGAAGATCAGAAAAATAAGGGGATGAGGGTAAAAAGAGGGTCGAAACAAATGTTAAAACGAAAAGACACACAGAGAGCTTGTCTCCATGAGAGCCGCAGTGTTGGGGGGTATGCTTTTTTATATACAGCCTTTTATCAGTTACTGTATAGTCTTTAAAATTTAATTCTATAATTCATACAACAGGGCGGCACGGTGGCGCAGTGGCACAGTGGTTAGCAACTCTGCCTCACGTCAAGAAGGTCCTGGGTTCAATTCCCAACTCGGGCGTTTCTGTGTGGAGTTTGCATGTTCTCCCTGTGCTTGCGTGGGTTTCCTCCGGATACTCCGGTTTCCTCC
>JAOUQZ010000026.1:6180908-6193749 GCA_028564935.1 Neosilurus hyrtlii
ACACACACACACACACACACACACACACACACACACACACACACACACACACACACACACACACATACACACACAAACACACACTAAATCGCGTTTCAACCCTTCCACAATAAGCTGTATTTTGAGGTAAATTATGCAGAAGTGTAGACAGAGGTGTGCTTCAATTATATACGATTCTGACCTTGAACTTAAGTCAATTTTTCTGCTTGAGCAATGAGCAACACCATGATCTGATAGAGTGTTTTTTAATCACTATAAGTCATCCAGGAATAAATGTTTTGGGCTCTTAAAAAAAATGCATTGCCACTTAAGACCTATAAATATGACACTATTAATTCCAACCTCCTGTAGTAAACAGGATAATGAGTACAGAATGTATTAATATTATCTTTTTTTCAGTGGTATTCCAGTGTCTGCGTTTATTGAGTGACTACATTGGTTAAAATCTTCAGATCCGTTGCCGTTGGCTCTTTCATGATTCTGATTAAAGAATAAGGGTGCATGTGCTCGCCCTGAGGCTGTGTAAGAGCTTACTTCTGGACATTACTACTACTGCTCTTACTATTAAAGTTGTTAAACATATCTTGAATGGTTAGTTTTATGAATGGATTTGTGAATGTTATTTTTTTTAATATATTTTCCTCTTTTACCTTTCCACAAATATTCCTATGCTAATTTCAATATGTACATCACTAAAGATACTGACTACTCACTTAGCAGAGAGCAGCAGTAACCATGCATGATATAACATTTACATTTTTGATATTTGGCAGATACTATTATCCAGACCCACTTACAGTTGGGCATTTTTACAGTCAGGGAACAAAAGTCATTTTTTACCATTCTCACATATATATATATATTTTTATAGAACAATTAGAAATATTATGTTATTTATTGGCTATTTTATACACCCTATGTCTCCTGTATAAATTTCAAAGGTCTCTGACTAATGGTTTCTTAAATATTGTAATTTATACAGACATAATAATGAAGATATGTTGTATATATTGTGTCAAATTGTTTTTATGCTATATTAAACATGTTGTATGGTAGATAATGAGACATGTATTTGTTGTTTTTCACTTTACATAGTATATCTAAGACACTGATTTTGCCATACTGGCTGGGCACTGTTTGCATGAATTTATGTGAGTCATCATAAATGCCATGTTTGGTTCAAGAAAAATGTCCCCTCTTAAACAAGGCCTCATATTTGGGTTATACATTTCAGTTTGAAACCAAATACCATATTACCTGTGAAGGTACATATGTACTTAACATTGTAATCAACAGTAATTGGAATTTCCTGCGAGGTATGGTATTGTAAAAGTTAACAAGTGACAGAAGGTTTGGTGTCCGTCAAAACATGTCCCCTCCGTAACATTCATTTGATTTCATAAAATGGGAGGTCATGCCTGTATTTTCACAATGGATAATTGTTAAGCTCTGAAATTTTAAATGATAATCTAGAAGGCTTTGTCCTAACAGATAAGCTGGAATAAATAAGAATTTGTAGTACATCCATGTTAAAAAATGAAGAAACCACTTTTAATGGACATTCTCATTATAAGTGGTCTCTTAATTTTTTACATGGCTGCATATGTGTTCCTTGAGTTTAAAACTGCCCAGTTACCATTTACACAACTGAACAGTGAAGGGTTAAGGGCCTTGCCAACAGTGGCAGCTTGGCGGTACTAGGGCTTGAACCCGCAACACTCTGATCAGTAATTCAGACGCCTAACCACTGAGCCACCACTGTCCATAATCAGGTGTGCGATAGCATAGACTACATTTTGATGGTTTATTGTGAGGGTTTCTAGGGGGAAAAAGGAATTAAAATGAGCTTATTTAGTCCCTCCAGATTTCAGGCTTGCAACTTTATTATACTTTACACAACAGTTAAGGTTAGGGTGATGGACGAGGTTCGAAATTGCAGCATTTTTTTTCTACTTAAGGTTTCAATTTTCTCTATGCTGCAAAAGACTTTTTAGTATGCTAAATGCATTCACTAGATTTTAACATTCTGAAATGGACCTCTTAACGGTTTCAGTAGGCTGATGCACGTTTCAGCTCAGAGTCCTGATACCTTGATTTAAGTTTGGATATTCAGAAAGATAGGTCATTGAAGCATGGCAGGATGTTCCATTAGTACAAGAATGTGAGTGATGCATGTGTGTGTGTGTGTGTGTGTGTGTGTGTGTGTGTGTGTGTGTGTGTGTGTGTGTGTGTGTGTGCATGCATGTGTGTGGCACCAGAAAGGCCACCAGGGAACACCGAAGGCTGAAATTTCCTCTGCCACTTTGATCAATCATTTGAGTAAGGCCCGGATGTAGTGACTCTCTGAATGTCAATAGCTGTGGTCAATAGCCCCTCTGCTGTCTGATAGAGATAACTAATGGTAAAATCCTTTAATCGGCATTGTTAAGCCTCATCTAACACCCTGAAGCCATCACTCATTCTCGACTAGTTAGGAGCATTTCCACTGCAGTGTGAGTGGAACGAAGTATAGCAACCTCATTTCATGCAAAATTCATAATAATATTGAATGATAGATGCTCATATTTCGAGAGAGCTGCCAGGAATTATGGTGATTTTCACCAAAATGAAAAAAAAAATCTCTATTTGTTTTTTTTCTCCAGCATTTATTGCCTTGTGCAATTATTTGAAATCAATAAAAAAGGCAACATTATAAGCATTATATGATGTTAAAAAAAACAAGCCTTTTTGTCCATATTGGTACTACAGACTTTTACTTCTGCACTGGAAATACATTAATATGCACACATCACAAATGGGGAGATTTTCACTCGCTGAATAAACAGGTAAATGTAGGCAAATGTGAAAGATAATGTGTCATGTGTCATTAAGAGTAAAATATCTGGATTTTATTTATTTTATTCATATTCAATTTAATCTGCGAGAAAGTGGTCCTATTCTATGTTCCATCATGTTTTTACGGCATTAAAAACAGGCATGATTCTTTCACAGAATGGGCTCAGGAACACTTCCAGAATTCCATCATTGTCTGTGAACACAGCTTTATGAAGTGTTTGCTTATAATAAACTGAATGGTCCTTCTCCTTAGTCAGGAGGACATGGCACCTATATTTTTCAAAAATTAATTTTAAATTTTGATTTGTCGCCCACAGAACAGCTTTTCACTTTGTAGCAGCCAATTTTAAATGAGCTGTGGCCCAGAGAAAATGGTGGCATTTCTGGTTCATGTGCACATATGGCTTCTTCTTTGCATGATAGAGCTTTAACCTGCATTTGTGGATGACACAGTAAACTGTGTACACAGACAATGATTTGAATGGATGGAATGGTTCCTGAGCCCATGCAGTGATTTCCATGACCGAATCATGCCTGTTTTTAATGCAAACATGCTGGAGTACAGAATTGAGCAAGGAGCATTTGTTGCTGGGGTGCAGGCCGCCTATCACCACAGTATGTAGGCACTGTATATTATATAATAAAGAAAACTGAAAGCTGTTTTTAATACTTGTTTAATTACAGTTGGTTGTAAACACACATTTAGAATTTGTGTTCAGTACAGTAGATCATATGCTCCCTGCTCCCATGCTCATTTAATGACTTTAATAGCTTACCACCTGAGGCAAAATGAGGTTCTAAACAAAACAACAACAACATCAACAACAACAAAAGTTTAATTTGCTTAAAAATTGTCTGTATGGACTTCCACAAGAACTTTGCTTCAGAATAGAATTTTCTTGACATATACCCATATTGAATAAACACCAGGTTATGGAATTTTGCATTTGTATTTCCAAATTACAATAAATAATTATATCATGCCCTGCATCCCAAAAGGTTATAATAATTTATTACATTTTACTTTTTTAAATGTATGTATTACGAAAAAAAATTTTTTATGTTTCATTAAAAATAATAGTTTCATGCTAATTAGAAAAACATGCATAAAAGGTAGAATTATAACCTGCATACACCTGAACATAAACGCTTTTTAAATCATTTAAATTTAATGAAACTTTTTTGGCTTTAAATTATGATTAGGGCAGCACAGTGGTTAGAACATCTGCCTCACAGCAAAGAAGGTCCTGAGTTCGATTCCTGGGCTCGGGGTGTTTCTGTGTGGAGTTTGTGTATGCTCCCCGTGCTTACGGCGGCTTACTCAGTTCCTCCCACAGCCCAAAGACATGCACAGTATGTGTATACGTGTTGGCCCTGCAGTGCTCTGGCGAGCTGTTCAGGGTGCACCCCACCCTCGCCCAGAGTTGGGCTTGATGGGTGCCAGCCTCTAATTAAAATTAGGCGGGTTAGAAAATAAATTAATAACTGATTATTATTAATGATAAATAAAGTAGCTATTTGAATATTTACTCAGTTCTCCCAGCAACTTCAATCTTTTAGTAATGCTAAAGCCTGAACCAAACATTTTTTTTTATCGCTACCAGAATTCAGGTCAGCTAGGCTTTTTTAAAGTGCTTTACTGTTCAGTAAACAAAATACTACATCCACAACCCACACACACACACACACACACACACACACACACACACACACACACACACACACACATATATATATATATAAATTGCGACCAAGTGATTCAGACAGCAAATTAATTCATACATTTTAGTTTATTTTACCTTTATTATTATTACTAATTTATTTTTTGCTATTTCAGACAGCCAACAGGCACATGGCCGGGGGCAAGGTAAACCAACGTGGCACGGCTGAAGGATAATAAACTGTGCTCCCACTTCTGGAGAATATAAAAGAGAGCTGTTTTTGCCCACAAGTGAGTAGTTTTGAATGCAATGCTGCAACTGACTTGCTCTCCTTCTCTGCCAGCAGAAAGCAGCTCTGATGACTCATTCTGCCATGCCAGCTGAACCAACCGCCCCAAGATCCCTCGGAAGAGCTCCAGTCCTCTGGTCCCCACCATGAACCTTTACTGTCTGCACCCATCAAAGAAACCAGCACAAAACTGTGCACCACAGTCCAATTTCCTTATCCCTGCTTGCACACACACACACACACACACACACACACACACACACATATATATATTCTTAATCCATTTATTATCAAGAGTGGAGGACATAACTTTACAAGTAGATAACTATGTCTGTATTGAAAATTGACACATCATATTGCAATTTAAGTCAGCAGTTGGCATAATTTTATCATTATTTTATATGCACAAATTAGGTTTAAAATATCTACATTTGTGTCGTTCTTTTCTAGGTGTTATGAAATCACTCGTAATCATATATTACACTGTTAAACAGAAAAACAAATGTTTTATATCACATACATTGTTTTGTTACTTAGTGTTGTGATGTAGACTGGTAAATAATTAGGCCACTGAGAATAAAAAAAAACATAAGTTGAATATAAATATGGCCAACCTTATTTTGCCTTGATTATGCCCTCATCCTAAACCAAAACGCCTGCTCTGCACTTGCTTTTGCTTCTGAGAGAGTTCCAAACAGAGTATATCACCAAGCTCAAAGATGGCTATATGAGTATTCTAACCTCGTCGGCATATACTGGGGCTCACTGACTGGCAGTTTAACTTTTTGCTACTCATCAAAGTATGTGTCTATTAACGTCCTTATACATAGTTACCATGCATGTGTCATTGGGTAGGCTATACTTACTGTATTTTTGAGTTTATGTCATAGTGGAAACTATCTTGGAAGAGTCAGCTGGGTATGATGTCACATCTGTGTTGGTCCATTATTTTCAAAATCAGAGTCTGGTTTATGGTATGAATGGTTCATGGTCTACATTTAATGTTTTTCTGACAGCCAAAATACATAATACAGTAGTGTAGTAGTTACATAAGACTGTAAGTGTCTACTTTACCTTTCATTCATTCATTCATTTTCTTAAGCTACTTAGTCCTAATTAGGGTAGCTGGCGCCCATCTCAGCCGACTCTGGGCGAGGGCGGGGTACACCCTGGACAGCTTGCCTGGCCATCGCAGACTCACACAACCATTCACACTCACACCTTGGGGTGATTTGGAACAGCCAATTAGTCTACTGTGCATGTTTTTAGACTGTGGGAGGAAACCCATGCAAGCACAGGGAGAGCATGCAAACTCCACACAGAAACACCTGAGCTGGGAATCGAATCCAGCCTTCTTGCTGTGAGACGGATGTGCCAACCACTACGCCACCGTGCCACCCCACTACTTTAACTTATATTTTAAATTTGTCACCCATTCAATCATGGCGTCGGCCTTGTTTTGAACTTAGGTGTGACGATCAGGATTGAAGCACGCAGCACAACTGAACTATGCTTGACTGAAAGTGCACAAAAAAAGTATGTAAGAACAAATGTGCTTAATGTGACCCTGCAACATTTTTATTCATTAAAAAAAACACCTCATTGCCACCTGCTAACTGCTAAAAACTATGAATACCAATGTTATGGTGACATGGGCCCTAAAGTGGAGAATTAGTAAAAGACTTCTTGAAGTTCTTTTTTCTCTCCCTAGTGAAGGCAACATTGGAAAACTGCTCTGCTCCAGTGTATTAAATGAGTAGCCATGACCTTAACACAGCTTCATAATTATTTTTTTCCTGCTATTGGGCTCTGACTCTGCCTCACCACCACTCAATTAGCGAGTCTTCTTTTCTGCCCTGCAAGGTCATTTACATCAGACCCACTTAAATTATGCTCATCGTCTGCAATGTACAGAGGACCGGACAGCGAAGGCATATGAAATGCATCAGCTCGCAACAGTCTTCTAGCGATAGGGTTCAATTATTAAAATCAGATTCATTAGACTTTTCAGTTTTATTAGCTTAAAGTCACTTGCCTTGACCCAGACATTGTATCAAGCATGAACATAGAAGTGTAGGAGGAAAGTTGAATACTGTAATGAATACAGATGAATAAATGGATCGAATAGTAAAAACAAAGAGAGTATGGGCAGATGGAAGATGTAGAAACTGAATACTGTAGAGTAACAACAGCAGCAATTATCATGATCCAAGCAACTATTTTGATTGACTTGGAAAGAATGACATTGCTTCACACACACACACACACACACACACACACACACACACACACACACACACACTTTGTCCACTGCAGTCAGGCAGAAAGCATGAATCCAGATGGATTCTTCGGATAACAATGTAAACCAGAGTGTATATAAAAAGAAAAAGGATAAATTGGATCCCAGGACAATCATGTCTTTGAAGTTTCCAAAACGCAACAAGTGCGCCAATGTTTTCAGGTTTGCCTCACTTGTACAGTAAGACCTTTGACTAGAGAGATGGGGTGTTTTATAATTGTAATTTTTTTTAGCACAAAAGCAGTGAGACTCATTTGGGTTCCCTTTGAGTTTTCCCCTGTGTTGTCACAGTGATAGCCGCAGTGTTTCTGTTCCACATTTTGCCTCTGGACTCTATTAGCAAGAGTGACAAGAACAAGATATACTGCAGGAGACCTTTCTTTGAAGATATATTTCAGGTTATTCCCAATACCATAGTCTGTGTTGTAATGTGAAAATAAACAAGTATGAGCTTCATGATTTTGAGTAAACAGAACCCTAGCTACCCCACCCCATAGGCACTATACGGTTAGATGTTTGTGGTTACCTGACCATCACACCCAGTTTTATTTTTATTTTAGTCCACTCCAGGTTTAGTTTCCCTGTAGCTTTTATAAGAATTTTCACTCTTCTGGAAAGAATGAAAACTTCATTTTGGGAGGATTAGTTATGGATTAGTTGGCAAATTATGTCTTCATGGACTGTGGTTTGCACACATAGGTATGTTATCATGGAGATGTTTTGCCCCTCTTGGTTCTCATAAGGGAAAATCAACCAAACAACAAATGATATCACAGGTCTGTACGTTTTATAAATCTATTGGATTGTTAATTATTTATCACTTTAGTTGGTTAATGGAGCAGTGCACTCACTGGGGGACACACTAAAGACAGGAAACACACCTGCTATATTAAATCCAAGCACACAATAGTACATCTAACAATGATCAGAATGATCACAGTGCCCTATGCTAAATGCTATATGCTCCAAAAACTCCTACAGTCCAAAGATGTGCACTGTAGGCTAACTGGCTCTTCCAAATTGACACTAGATGTAGGTGTGAGTGTGAATTGTTGTGTGTGTTGCGCTGCGATGGCCTGGCGAGCTGTTAAGAGTGCACCTTCGCCTAGTGTCGGCTGAGAAAGGCACCAGCCGCCACGCGCCCCTAGTAGGACTAGGTGGTGTGGCAAATGAGTGAGTGAGATATCTATACCAATCAAAACAAGGTGAGAACATTCATTTAACCAGTCATTCCTACCAGGGTCATGTGGAGGTTGGAGCCTGTCTCACCTGACTCTTGGCAGGGTTACACCCTGAACAGCTCACCAGTCCATTGCAGGGATCAACACACACACACACACACACACACACACACACACACACACACACACACACACACACACACACACACACACACACAACTATTCACATTTTCACCATGGGGCACTTTGGAACAGCCAGTTAGCCTAACGTGCATGTCCTTGGACTGTGGAATGAAACAGGAGTACCTGCAGACAACCCATACCTCACACAAGTATGGAAATAACATGCAAACTCCACACAGGAATACCCCCACCAGGCTTGTGACTTGAAGCCAGGACCTTCTTACTGTGAGCCTTATTGCTGCCCTCAAAAATTATAAAGTCCTAAATCACAGGTCCATGCTGTATTAAATCCAGGCGCACAAAGATACATCCACCATTGCTCAGAATTTTCACAATGCTATGTTAAATATTATATGCTTAACACCTAATTGTCTATTACTAGATTATTCATTCATTCATTCATTCATTCATTTTTTTGACCTGTTTAATTCTAATAAGGGTTGCGGGGAGGCTGGGCGAGGGCAAAGTACACCACGGACTGTTCGCCAGGCCATTGCAGGGCAGAAGCACACTGATGGCAATGCAGCGTATTCTTTACAAAGGTCAGCAATGGTTCTTTTACATGCCTCTCACCATAGACAGTGAGAGACATGGCTGGTCTTTGATAATCCACTTAGCTGCACTGGGAAGCAGTGTAGTGCAGTGACAAGCCGGTGACCTTGGAATCAGTAATTCAGCACCCTACCACCAGGCCACTACAGCCCTGTTTATTACTAGATTAATAGATAATTAAGCATAAATAAAGTGTGATAGTCTCTTGACTTGGGAAAAACAGATATCTATATCAAGTACCACATGGTGAGAGCAATCTTTAAACATCATTTTATAAATTAATTCATTAAGTAAACATTAAGAAAGTTTCAGAACTTACAATTCTTCATTAACTACATTTAATTTGATTTTGATTATATTAATTCCACCAGGGGAATTTAGCTTCTGCATTTAACCCATCCAAAGTGAGGGCACACACATGTAAACAGTGACCACACACACACACACACACACACACACACACACACACACACACACACACACACACACACACACACACATTCGAAGCAGTGGGCTGCCACAGTACAGTTCCCGGAGAGCAGTTGGGAGTTAGGTGCCTTGCTTACGGGCACTTCAGCAATGAAGGTGGAGGAAAAGAAGGTGTTGCTCACACTCCACGATCTGACTTACAGACCTAACCTATTTTCCTCACTATAGACATACAGCTCATATTTTATATGCAAAGACAGTTACACAGCTTTCATGTCTACCTCATGCAAATCTACATCCATCCCTTCTTTCACAGCTCTTCTTAATATGTTTGACAAAAGAATTCTCACATTGTTTGTTTGTGTGACTCTGGACTCCATTAGATCTTCAATACACACTTTCTTCGGGGAAAAAAGAATCACTAGTTTATCTTTTAACATTATTAGATGGTGGTCAATTATGGATGGATATGGTTTTGTTAAGATTAGAGTCAGTGACATCCTGCATTACCACTAGTGTTCTGAACTGTTTCAATTATTGTAACCTACATCTCATTAGTACAGGTAATGTAAAGTTAAATGACCATGAGTGGATATATAGGGCTGCCTCGGAAATAAGTTAATGACCTGAATAAGGCTTGTCTGATTTATACAAATATAGCATCATTACACCATAATCAAGTATTAATGCACATAAGAGAAAGCATAGTAGCAATCAACAGAAGTGTTCGATTTGTGTGCAATGACGAATTAATTTTTTAGTTATGTTTATTTACTTTTTACTTTTTGTCGTGCTGCGTCATGAGATGAAGACAGATACAAATGCAGATAAAAAGGTGGCTTTAGTGAGGCACAGGCAGACAGTCCAAAAACACAATCAAGGATCATGGTCAAACATCAAGAACAATCACCAAAAAAATAAAAAAATGTTGGGTGACTGAGATTGGAAAGGTTCAAGCTGGGAAATGTAGTGCAATTTCTGAGTGTGCAGTGAGGAAGCTGTGACACTTTTTAAACAACGAGAGCTGGAACGCAGCCTGTGGTGAAGTAGAAAGTTACCTTTTGCTGACTGCTTTTCAACAACAGTACAAAATGTTTCATTTTTCTTACATCACTGCAATTTACCAAAACACTTAGCTAAGATACTTATTAAAGAAAGAATGATATTCTTTATACATTATAGGTTATACTATAATTATAGGTTGTTAAATGAGTCAGTTCTTGTTATCATTTAATTTAAAGCAGATATAAACATTCATTCTAACCAGTCTCTCATTTTCCCTCTATTGAAATGAATACGATTCAGCTAATCAGGTTATACAGGACATCCCAAAAGTCTCCACAGACAAGTACAATTAACACTTGTTGGAAAACATTTGCATTTCTGCCATTTGGCAGACACACTTGTCCAGGGTGATTTGCATTTTTTTAATTTATTTATACAACTGAGCAGTTGAGAGTTAAGCACTTTCCCTCTGAGTGTGTTAGGTTGCCTCCAGCGCCATCCTACCCATGCACAGCAGTTCGTAAAGAGGCATAACTTAATTTACAGTGCGTCTTCTTTTTATTTTTTTTGTGCAGCATAACACAAAAATACACTTTAAATCAATCACAGTTCAAAAAATGCTTTGCAGTTGCCACACTGTTATCTTCTAGAATATTATATAACAAAAAATATAGTGTTCCTTATATAACAGTTTTCGTTATGTAACCATCTGTTAAAAAAAAAAAAGGAAATAAATAAAATATGCATTTTTTAATATTTCAGATAAATCATCTGATTCTCAAAGTGGAATTGTATTAACGAAAGAACTTTATAATGCTATATGCTCCCCCACATATGCTAAAATTTAGAGGAAGACATGATTGAAATGCTCCTGGCTATCCTGCATAATATATATGAATGAGTAAATGTAAATCCTGAGTCTAAAAAGAATTCATATGCAGCTTCAGAGAAGCTGTGTGATTTCTGCAGAACAGAACAGCATGTCTCTTTCTGTTATAAATGCACTGGATGCATGACCTTTAGGATTTAAAAAAAAAAAAAAAAAACTGGCATCATGCTGCCTATTTTGTCCTCATTTACTGCAGGAAATGTCCATATGTTATTTTCAGCACATGAAAAGTGGGTGCAGTGACCTCACCAGAGGGAATTGTGAGATTTATATTCAAACTCTAAACTTTATGGACCATTGGATTTCTTTGTTTTGGGTCTCAATTGCACATCTGAGCTGTGCAAGGAGAAAAGGGAAACAGAAGACATACATTTTCATAATTCTGCTTTATAAACAGGTAATTAATGTAAATTACAAGCAATTGGTAGGAATTCTAAAAACATACAAATTGAGTTGGATCTCTGCTTCTGAATATGCCTAGAATTAGAGACTCGGAGACAAAATGTACTGTATAAATATTATAATTAATTTACAATTAAACAACTAAATATTTGTTAATTCAGTAGTTTTTTAATAATACTTGGGTTGTAACAATTATAATCATCTGCCTCGTTTTTACCCTGACTTGATGTTAATTATAAAAAAAAGTCCTGAGCACTGTCTCAACATATTAACCATTACAAAGCATTAAACACTGAAGACTCCTTTACTAAATGTTAAATAAACTGGTAGACACCTCAACAATCAGTTTGTGAGATAAGTTATTAGGTTTCATCTCATTTGCTCATTTGACAATGAGGTGGCACCAGAAAAAATCATTCATCCCATCCATTTGCCAAACCACTTACTCCTATTAGGGTTGTGGGAAGGCTGGCGTCTAGCTCAGCCAACACTGCGCGAAGGCAGGGTACCCCCTAAACAGCTCACCAGTAATAAAAAATGAAGGCTTTTTAAAAAAAAAAATTATTAATTTTGAAGTGTTTCGGTTAAGAATTATGATTTCTGGTTTCCCTGATTCACTTAATGCTTCTCTGTTCAGCTATAATCACAGTATAATGATTATACACATAACTTTTCACATTATACTGAAAACTCAGTGTGCAGTCACATTTTAAAAATGCACAGAACCCAAAATCATATATAATTTACAAAATCATACAGAGTTAAGTCCAATAGTATATTAAATGATATATTATATTATGTATAGTATATTCAAAATATTGGTAAAATGTGCACAAAATCATATAGAAGGAGGCATGGTGGCATAGCGGTTAGCACTGACTTATAGGAAGGAAGTTTTTGGTTTGAGTCTCGGGCTCGGTGAGGGTGTTTCTGTGTGGAGTTTGCATGTTCTCCCTGTGCTTGCATGAGTTTCCTCTGGGTACTCCCAAAGTCCAAAGACATGCACGTTTGGCTAATTGGCTGTTCCAATTCACCCCAGGTATATGTGTGTGTGTGTGTGTGTGTGTGTGTGTGTGTGTGTGTGTGTGTGTGTGTGTGTGTGTGTGTGTGTGTGTG
>JAOUQZ010000026.1:6193849-6205002 GCA_028564935.1 Neosilurus hyrtlii
TGTGTGTGTGTGTGTGTGTGTGTGTGTGTGTGTGTGTGTGTGTGTGTGTGTGTGTGTGTGTGTGTGTCTGTGTGTGTTGGCCCTGCGATAGATTGACAAGCTGTAGAAAGTGTATTATGCCTTTGGCCAGAGTCGCTGAGATAGGTGAAAGCCTCCCCAAGACATGCAGAGGATAAGCAGTTCAGCAAATGAATGAATGAATGAAATAACGTAAATAATATTTAAAAAGTCCAGTATTATGTCTTACATGCTTGTGGTGCCAGTTTAAAAAGCAACATGTCCACTCCATGCAAAGTTGTTCCTGTAGAATGTTAAAGAATGAAGCACATAAAGCTCTGAAACCTAATATTTTGCCAGATGTTGGTCTATAGAAAAAGATTTTGCTTTTTTTTATTTTTAGGAATTTCTCTGATATTTTGAGTTGTATTTTTACTCATATAAATCAATGCTAGTGATACCATGATAGGCATATAAGCAAATGTGATGCAAACAAATATGAATTATATGTTAAAACATTGCTTAAGCTACGTTTAAAATTAGTAAACAGAAGTCCATACATCCCAACTTTCAAACTTTTATATCACTTTTGATAATAATCTTATTAAACATGAACATTACAAATATTTTATTCAGTAAAATCATTTATGAAGTACATGAATGTCATCACCTGATCGATCTTATATTATAAATCATTTATCAGGTTATTCCTAGTAGACTGCTGCTTTAAAGACTTTTAAATTCTGCAGTATAATTTTGCATTAATTTCATTGACTGAATGTTGCCAAAAATTATATGAAGTCATCTTTATCGTATTGATGCAAAATTTGAAAGCTATGACTAGGACATTTAGTGTCATTTGATTATGTGGTACTTGATCTCTAAGTACCTTTTATTATTATTATGATTATTATTATTATAAATAGTAGTAAAATCATCCTCCCTGATTTAGCACATGATTAGTTTCACAATTAACCAATAGTCATAGGTTTGTTTTAAAGCAGAATAAATAAGCCAAATCATTTTGTGGGAATTCATAACTTTTACTAGGAATAAAGACCAGAGCAAAATGTTTTTTTCAGAAGTAGATTGACTTGAAAAGCCCCCAATTTAGAACCTATTCCAGGTCATTGGTGCAACAAATCCTTATACTATTTTTACTAGGGTCCAAATGAATGGACCAAGTATAGTACTGCAATTTTTATAAGCAGAATTCTAAAACTAAAAATGAAGTTACATTTATTACTGTGTTTGCAAAGCTATGAAATTTCTGGGCTGGGGATAATTGCATTGTCATTTTCACCCAAAGCAAAGTTTGTACTTCATAACTTTTATTTACTTTCTGGGGGAATTTCACAACTGACTGTTGGAGCTCAGTCTGCAGCTAAAATAAACCACACACAGCAGCAAATTTGTGCTTCAGTTATTGCATTATGTTATAATAATGAATAAAATATTGCCTATATAATAAAATAACTGACTCTCCTATCTTCATGATAGTGTATGTTGTGCAGTGGTAATCATTATTTCATAGAATAGGCCTGTGTAACAACATTCATTAGTATATACTACACAGGAATGACACAATCTGATTGGTCCACTACCTGTGGAGTAAAAACAACAACAGCAACAACATTATCGCGACTAAATAATACTGGAATTACAATGACAGACACTACAATTTATTAGGATCACTTGGAGCAGGTGGTGTCATCATTGTTTTGATTTAAAAATTAAATAAGTGTGATTTAACACAGTATTTACTCAAACATTATTTGAGTATAAAAATATGCTACTACAGAGTACAGTTTCTGTTTTGTATATATTAAGCCCCTGAATGAATTAAAAAGATGGCATTAGATACATAAAGCTTATGATGGTGTAGTACACAGCATACTCACATAACTTGGCTCTGTTCTTGTTAAAATAAGTAAAAAAAAAAAATAACATCTTGATTTACTTTGCTTTTTTAACTACCTTGGTGACCTCAGCCCCAGTGATAGGCAGACCCCTCTCTGAATCCCCAGGCTCTTCCTCTTCCACAGAGGGCATCTGTGGGTCCTTGAAGTATTCCTTCCACCTCCCGACAACATCCCCAGTTGAGGTGAGCAGCTTCCCACTTCTACTGTAAACAGTGTTTGTGGAGTACTGCTTCCCCTCCTGAGGTGCTGAATGGTGGTCCAGAATCTTTTCGAGGCCAACCGATAGTCTTTTTCCAGGCTCTCATCAAACTCCTCCCACACCTGAGATTTTGCATCAAAGACAGCCTGCGCTGCAGCAGGTTTGGCCTGTTGGTACTTGTCCGCTGCCTCGGGAGTCCCACAGGCCAAAAGGACCTGATAGCCCTCCTTCTTCACCTTGACAGCCCCCTCACTGCAGCTGTCCACCACCTGGTTCGGGGGTTGCCCCCACGACAGGCACCGATGACCTTCCGGCCACAGCTCTGGGCTGCTGCCTCCATAATGGAGACACGGAACAAGGCCCATTCGGACTCAATGTCCCCTCCTCCATTTGGAGGTGGTGGTAGCTCTGTCGGAGGTGGGAGTTGAAGGCCCTTCTGAAAGGAGACTCCGCCAAACGTTCCCAGGAGACCCTCACTACACGTTTGGGTCTCCCAGGTCTAAGCCAGCTCACCACCAGGTGGTGATCAGTTGACAGCTCAGCTCCCCTCTTCACCCGAGTGTCCAGAACATGTGTCTGCAAGTCTGATGACACGACTACAAAGTCGATCATTGAACTGCGGCCTAGGGTGTCCTGGTGCCATGTGCACTTATGGACACCCTTACGTTCGAACATAGTGTTCATGATGGACAAACTGTGATAAGCACAGAAGTCCAACAACAAAACACCATTCAGGTTCAGATCGGAGAAGCCGTACCTACCAATCACACCCTTCCAGGTCACACTGTCGTTGCCCATATGGGCGTTGAAGTCTCCCAGGGTGACGAGAGAGTCCCCAGGGGTGGGTATTCTGAACTGTTATTCGGTGCATAAGCACAAACAACAGTCAGGACCCGTCCCCCCACCTGAAGGCAGAGAGAAGCTACCCTTTCGTCCACCGGAGAGAACCCCAACATGTGGGCACCGAGGCAGGGGGCAACAAGGATACCCACACCGGCTTGCCACCTCTCCCCATGAGCAACTCCAGAATAAAATAAGTATTTTACTTTGCTAAGTAAATTACTTTGCATTTTATATTTCCATGTAGCATATATGAAAACAGCTATTTCACCACAGGCTCAGTGGATTTTGTTCAATTGAATAGTTACCTTAATGCTCCATCTTGGGGACTTTTCAGTGACATTCACATCAGCTTCAGCAAATAGTTACTAATTATTCCTTTAATATTACCACTGCACTTCCTTATATACGTAAGTGCTTTAGTTTCCTAAATGGGTTTTACTTAAAACATTATCTGAAACAGTAATCTTCTAATTGTAGAGTTACATAAAATCATTAAGGGTTTGCTAAGAGGGACAAACAAAAAATGAAAAAAAAAAACAAAAAAAAAATGAATAAATCAATAAACAAAAAAATAATACCAGATCAATACCAGAGCATTTTTTTTGCTGAAAGCTTTGTTTATTTATTTTATTTTGTATGGGCTCTTTTCTTTCATGTACATAAATAGACCATGTGGTTTTCAGTCCATGCAGATGATGCAGTCCATGCAAGACTTGTATACTATAGCTTATGATTCATGAAGGAGTTACATGCTTTGGGCCAATTAAAGCCAATATTGGGGTGTTATTTATGTACATAGGATTGATTTGCATTCTGCCATTGACTTAAGTGCTTTTTCAGTTGTGAACCTCTATGGACTTAAGCAAATCAATGCCACTTTACACTTAACATTTTTGTGGTATTTGTACTGTACACGTACATGTTTAGTTGTCTAACATAACAGTTAATTATTATTATTATTATTATTACTATTATTATTAATATTATATTCAAAAATAATATGTAAGCTTTGGAGTTTTACAAACGTCTATATGTATGATACACACAACAAGTTATTTAAGAGACATTATACTAGGTTTTTAGGTCAAAGAGGAATCTTATATCATGGCTTGATTATGGTCAGTGGAGCTGTTTGAAAAAGGATATTAGATGGACATGGTCCTGTATTTTATGTGTAATTTCATAATGGAAACTAATTTCCAGGATTTATTAGCTGCAATGATGACATTGCATCTCCAAATAAGTGTCCCAAATGAAACTACCCAGTCCCCAAAAGGCAGGAGTAATAAGTGGTGGTAACTACTGCACCACTACTGCACTCTGTACTTCAATGGCAAAATCAAAGATTCATGTCCATGCTCATGTAACTGAGTTGATTTTAATTCTACTATTCCCAAATTCCCTCTTGTGAGTCAATAACATACATCTATCTCTCAGGTGTCCAAATAATCCATCATTTGAGAAGGCAACTCAGAAATCTGCAGATGGTAAAATGGATACCAGAGTGATCCTGGATAGTTGGCCATTTCTGCTTTCAGGTACATATTGGATTCAGCTGTGATGTCATCACTATAGCCAGTAAATCTAAATAAATTAGTCTCTGTAAAGAAATGACATGAAAAACTATCATTAAACTGACCCGATTTTAATGTGTGGATCGGTTCTACATGAATGAATTGATTTGCATTTATACAGTACATTTTTCGATAGCCAGCAGAAGAGCGTCCTGGGATTAAAAAATAAAAATAAAATAAAATAAATAAATAAACAAATAATAATAAAAAAATTTAAATAAAATAAAATAAAATAAAATAAATAAATAGACTTCGCACATGTTCACCCAAGCTAATAATCAAGCCAGTAATCATTGAGCTGTGAGACAGTGATGCTACCCACTACATGAATGATTAAACCACATAGCCAAGCTCATTTCTGCTACTCCAGGATATTTATAATGTAATTAGAGCATGGTAATACTATGTTAATTGGCCACATGCACTCCACATAATTACAATAAGTAGACTGGATATTTGTTCAAATTACACTTAATATAGGCTAGGAAATCACATTTTGAATGTAAATATAAGTAGCACTAATTAGTCAGATATCCAGCTTAGCTTTCACTAATGCGCTGTGTACCTACTTCTTTAAGTATCAAATTTCATAGCGTAGACCAATGTATGGATTTAATCATTTTAAAAATGACAATCCACAACAGTAGCCAAACGATTAAGAGTGCTAGTCATGTACTTGTTCTTTAAACCAGTAAGATTGTTGGTAATCTAGCACAGCATGGTATAAACCTAGCAACCCGAAATGAGACCCACTCCCAAATGGTGGAATCAAATAGCATTTTATAGCATGTGCTGCCTTTTTAAAATCTCCCCACACCATTTTAATGGGGTTCAACTTCTGGGCTTTGACGAGACCATTCCATAACTAACCCCCCCTTTTGAGCTATTCCTGGCTGGATTTTCTGGCGTGCAGCAAATCCTGTTGAAAGGGCCATCTCTGATTCAATTTCAACTTTCAGACGGATGGCCTTACATTATCTTCAAGCACTCTTTGATATTTCCATTAATTCATGTTCTGAACTGCGGTCTGTTTTATTAGGGTCATCGGGAGGCTGAATCCCATCCCAACCGATGCAAGGATTCACCCTGAACAGCTCACCAGACCATCAAATGGCACACAGACACACAACCATTTACACTCACGTTCAGATCTAGGGGCAATAAAGAATATCCAATCAGCCTAATGTGCATGTCTTGGGAAACCCATTAGGATAACCGGCTGTTTCAAATTGCCCCTAGGTGTGAGTGTGGATGGTTGTGTGCTTTTTGACCCTGGAGTGGGCTGGTGAGCTGTTCAGGGTGTACCCCACCTTTGCCTGGAGTCGGCTGAGATAGGCTCCAGCCTGTGTGTGACCCTCGTAAAATGAAGAGGTTTGGCAAATGAATGAATGTGTGAATAATCAATACTGCATCAACTGGAGCACCAGATTTAAACTTTTTGGATTCATAGTTGTGATAAGTCAGAATCAGAAGTGTGTTCTTACGTTTTTTGTGTGACTGATCTGTTTTTTACAGAATGTCAGTTTCTTAAGTCATTTGTTGTAGTAATATCACTTTGATCTGTAGGCAACTTTTTAAAGGAGGTGAACATTTTACTTCTTGAAAATGTTCTAAAAAATTAAAAATTCAGTAGCTATCACCCTTTTTAATGAAAGTGTTTTTCATGTGATTATTTGACATCTTTAATAGTAACATTTAATATATACATGAAGAGTTCAGATGCAAAACCCAGTAAGTTCACTTGACCTCAAAACATTGAAATTTACCTGGTGCATAAACCTCAATTGTTTCTTCTTGTTCATTATGGAATGGTAAAGGGGCATTAAACAAGATATCAAATTGTTCAAAATGAACCGTTTCCAGGTAAATTTCCTTGTTTTAATACAAAAGAGATCAAGTGGACTTACTGGGTTTTGCGTCTGAGCTCTTCACATACTGCTGGCACAGTGGTGTAGTGGTTAGCACTTTCGTCTCACAACAAGAAGGTACATTTTTTGTGCAGTTTGCAAGTCGCCCCCGTGCTTGTGTGGGTTTACTCCAAGTGCTCCGGTTTCCTCCCAAAGTCAAGCAAGTCTACAAAAATCTGCAAGACATTCAGATAGAATCTAAGATATGCTTACTGGATATTTGCGATTGCCGCTGAATGTAAGTGTGCAGGTGAATGGATAATTGTATTGGCCCTGCGCTGGATCCAAAATGAGCACACACACACGTAAACAGTGACACACATTCAGAGCAGTCAGCTGCCCTACATTGTAACGCCCGGACAGTGGTTGAAGGTTAGATGCAATGCTCAAGGGCACTTCAGTCATGAAGGAGGATGAAGGGAAGGTGATGCTTGCTCCCCGTTACATACACATTTTTCCTGCTGGTTTGAACCTGTGACCTTTTGGTCCCAAACTAGCTTCTGTAACCATTAGGCCACGGCTGCCCCCGATACATGTCCCCCACTAGATGGGACTTAAAACAGCAATCACCAGCTTAGGAGCCCAGTGTGTTATTCATTACGCCACTGGGGCTTATTGTTAATGCTTTTAGAGTCTGGCTGCTTTCGGAACTAAAGTTTAAACTAGGCATACAGTAAGTATTGACCCACTTGAATATTTCTGCAAGGCTTCTGCTGAATCCAGACACAAACAACTAAAACTGCATATAATACCAAAAACAGTGTCTTTACACTTGAGTACAATTATTTGTGTAGAAGGCATGCAGCCAGTTACTTTGGAGACGTTCAGAATAATGAGTTGCTGCACAGTGTGAAAAGTACCATGTTGACTGACTCCCAATATTACTGAAACCATCACAACTCTGAGTTAGAGTGAGCTCTGAAACATGACTTTCTTTTATTGTTCTGTTCCCACTCATGTATATTGATCACACCGATGACCTCTGGAAAGCTTGTATTACTATGTGTTGATGTGGCAAAGATATCCATCAAATTCAGAAGGGTCTCTGCTTCTGTATTGTTCAAGTCAGGCCTGTGTTCCTTAGCCTGACATACCCCTGCTTGGCAAACCTCCCCGCTGAATGTAGAATTGAACACGGTGTGACACTTTTCCAATAGGGAATGTCACTTTTTCTTGTACTGCTGAACATACATTAGACTGGCTGGACCCCTTTGGACCAGCTGAAATTTCTTGTCCTTTTTAATGTTAAGTGTGTTAAGGTATAAGACACGGTATCTGCTCCCTGGACACCATAATCATGTATCCCACAATGACTACTTTATCTAATATTGAACTCATATGGTCTAGCACTACACTGTATGTAATTATGCTTCGAAGGATGATCTTCAGCTTCATTAAGACGAATTGCTTGCTTGATAACACTGTCACCTACATAGAGATGAACTACTATTGGAAAACTTTTCTGTGAATAATGCACATTTCTTGGTACAACTGCATAATTCTACTAGGAACACTGGAAGGCTGGTGCCTATCTCAGCCGACACTGGGCGAAGGCAGGGTACACCCTGAACTGCTCTTCAGACCATCGAGGGGCAACATACACAACCATTCACACTCACACCTAGGGTCAATTTGGAACGGCTAGTTAGCCTAACGTGCATGTCTTTGGACTGTGAAAAGAAACCAGAGTACCTATAAGAAACCCCAACAAGCACAGGGAGAACATGCTGTCACATTCTTGCTGTCAGGCGGACATGCTAACCACTATACCATCGCGCCACCCCAGGCAATATGCTGATGAATACTAATAATAAATAGCTGTGAAGAATGCATTTCTATCAGTAAAGTAAAAAATGAACAATAGATGGGTTAGTGGATCAATCAACCACTTTAATAAATTAAAAATGATGGTTAATCAAAGAATCATAGGATAATGACACTTTTAAAGTAAAAAAATCACAAATTATACCGGGTTGATGTGCACAGTTGTGTAGTGGTTAGCATGTCCTAGAAGGTCAAATCCAAGAAGGTCCCAGGCTCGTGACCTGTGTCTGGTGACAGCATTTCTGTGTGAAGTTTGCATGTTCTTGCGGTGGTTGTCTTCGGGTGCTCCAGTTTCCTCCCACAATCCAAATACATGCACATTAGGCTAATTTGATATTCACAATTCCCTTTAGGTGTGTGTGTATGTGTGTGTGTGTGTGTGTGTGTGTGTGTGTGTGTGTGTGTGTGTGTAATTTGGCCATGTGACTCTATGGCCAGCTGTTCAGAGTTTTGAACCCTGCAAAATTGGCCGGTGACCCTAATAAAGGATTAAACAATTCCAGCTGAAAAAACTGAATTATAATATAGCTTGTAGTGTTGCTGCTTCACGGTCCCAGGGTACTCAGATTGATCCTCAGATTTACACATTCTTGCTTGTGTCCATGTCTTTTTCCTCTGGTTACTGTGTGCATGGTGTAAAATTTACAATATAATCATTTCTAAAATGAAATGATGAAGAAAATAAACATTTTATTAGTTGTGAAATATCAAAAGAGCGTGTTCTTCTGGTTTCTCTCTTTTTAGTAATGCTGCCATAGTTAGTCATGCCGGAGTCCCTGACCCCGCCCCCCCTCCTCTCTCTCTGTGTTTTGCTGAGGTACACATGCTAAGCCTTGGATGTTCGTGATCCTGATTCTCCTGATCGTTCTGCTCTGTGAGTCTGGTAGTCTGTCCTGGTGTGCTGATGCTGGCTGAAGTTCTCATCTTGGAAGCCCCTCGCTCCTCCTGATGAAGATCCATATGGGCCTCGATCTGCACTCAGTGACTGTAAAGATGACTTTTCACTGCTGGTGATATTAACTCTCTTCCTGCAGTTATTTAGGACTTACAGTTGTGGTATCACCAACCGGACTACATGTTGGACTGTAGTGAAGTTTTTTTATATGGTTCTATTTTATGGTTCACCCGAATGAGGATGGATTTCCCTCTTGAGCCTGGTTCCTCTCAAGGTTTCTTCCTTGTGTCAACTGAGGGAGTTTTTCCTTGCCACTGTCGTCGCGGGCTTGCTCATTAGGGATGTGTAGGGGTTGTAGAAAATTTTTTAGGTTCCTCCCTAATTTAATTTTACTATGTAAAGCTGCTTTGTGACAATGTCAATTGTAAAAGGCTCCATACAAATAAAACTGAATTGAATTGAATTTAACTGTTCTAAGTTACCAAAGATGAAAATTTTTAGTCCACACATTTCAGTAGGTGATGTCTCACACTGATGAGATATTAAAGACAAAGATCACTGTTGTCGCTGGCTGCTTAAGAATTAAGACTATTTCTTAACAGGTTGTTGGATCCAAGCTGCTACAAGTAGCTTCTTTATCATGGTCCTTTACCATAAACAGCTAGATGGATATTTCCAAATGGATTCAAATAAATAAGGGGATGTTAATAATGTAAACAAATTAAATAGAAGCCTTTTTTATTTGTCCAGTTTCTAAATAACAAAAATTATTTGATCAAAGACGTGGATGATGACATATATGTCACTCTTGGTAGAAATAAAATATGGATTGGAATATCTACAATCTTCTGGGGACATCTGGCCAGTCCCCACAAGGTTATTTTAAAACAAAACTGTAACTTTTATTTTTAAAATTTGAAGAGCTAAAAGTTTCCACTACATTAAGAAGAATAGAAAGAAAATTTGTGCTTGTGTGCGTGTGTGCTTGTGTGTGTGCATGTGTGTGTGTGTGTGTGTGTGTGTGTGTGTGTGTGTGTGTATGTGTCTCAATCTAGCTGTATATTTTTCCTTGCTGACGCCGCACTACCGCAACAAAGGCCCTGCTCTTCCATTAATATGTTTTAGCAGAGGATATAGTCTCCCACTGCAGAAAAAGTGAAACTCCCACCATGAAGAGTGCATCGCAACAAAAACTCGATATCCATAAAGTACAGGGCCAGGTAATAGAAACAACATTAAACATGCAGGTTGCTGACAGTTTAATTTCATGGCACCAAGAACATGCAGTAAGTAATAGTAAAAAAGAGCAAGGGTTCAGTTCAAAGAATAGTTGTTCCATCTACTTTATAAAAATGTAAACATATGTAAAAGTGTAATCAATCATATATGAAAGCATTTGAGTTGAATTTAGTCATAAATTTAAGTTTCTGGGTTTGAGTAGGACAAGAGATATTTATTAGAAAGCAGGTGCAGGGCACTGCATTATCCCGAAGGACTGAGGAAAAATCTGTGGCTTACAATTTTTCTGTCACCAAATTACCTCTCCCAAGCATGCTGGATGTATCCCTGTGCTAGTTGATTTTGTTTTTAGTACACTCCTTTTGGTTCTCTGCCACTGTAATATCATTGTGTACTCCTATACTGTGTTAAGCCTTTAATGTGTTAGTCCCTTAATGCTCTGTTGTTTCTGACCCGCATAGCCAAGTAATATTGGGGAACTAATATTGTCATGAAGTCCTAAGTCTTGCTTTTCTGCTTCATTGCTTCCTGGGTTTTGGACCTGTTCAAGATTTTATTTTCTGTTAAGTCTAGTTAAATCTTGTCTATCTGTTCCTGGCTATGATTTCTAGATTTCCCACTATAAGGACTGTATTTTCCTATTCACCTAAATGCATGTTATACTCTGCTCGACCAAAATAATAATAATAATAATAATAATAATAATAATAATAATAATAATAATAATAATAATAATAATAATATTAATAATAA
>JAOUQZ010000026.1:6229189-6231689 GCA_028564935.1 Neosilurus hyrtlii
TCTCTATATATATATATATATATATATATATATATATATATATATATATATATATATATATATATATATATATATAGTGGATAATGTTAGAATTAATAAGAGATGTATCCTTTTATTCACAATCTACAAGTATTTCTGTGTTCGTATGTCTGTAGGATGACATCCATATCTGCACACAGGCTTTCTTTCTCAGATATTCTATAACTAACACAGGAAATTTAGTCTCTTTCAGTTCTGTGGGTAAAAACAGCAGTTTCCATTATATCTTAGTGATAAAAATCTGTCAGCCTACGCTGGGTGTCAAAGTATATGATGTAGATGTTTAGAGGTTAAAATCCTGTTTTGTGAGGCAGGATGTATGTTGTTCTATAGATATTGTTTCTTCTTGCATATCATGTCATGTCATTTTCTGAACCACCTAATCCTAATTAGGGTCGCGGGGAGGCTGGCGCCCATCTCAGGCAACTCTGGGCAAGGGCAGAGTACACCCTGGACAGCTCGCCAGGCCATCACAGGGCAGAACGCTGTCGGCTATGCAGCCTACTCTTAAAGAAAATCAGCAA
This sequence comes from Neosilurus hyrtlii, assembly GCA_028564935.1. Taxonomy (NCBI): domain Eukaryota; kingdom Metazoa; phylum Chordata; class Actinopteri; order Siluriformes; family Plotosidae; genus Neosilurus; species Neosilurus hyrtlii. Next base: position 6,229,753 of record JAOUQZ010000026.1, read on the forward strand.
TGGTTCTTTTACATGCCTCTCACCATAGACAGGTGCTTTGATTTTGAGTTAGCTGCACTGGGGGGGACAGCAGTGAGAACCCGCTGACAGTGGGGCTTGAAACCCCAACCTCGGGATCCGTAATCCAGCACCTTACCACCAGGCCACCACTGCCCCCTTGCATATCATATAAAACATATGTCCGAGGCATCAAATAAAGGTCAAGACAGGTCAACTGCAAAGTCCACTAGTGGCACAAGACATGTGCGTAGGTGTGGCTTGAAGATAACAGGATGGAGAATCTATTTCATGTGTATTTTCTAACACACACACACACACACACACACACATATAACCAATGTACAAGCTGGAAACGCCTCCGAAGAAGATAAAGACATGGAACTGAAGAGAATACGGGGCTCACTCTGTCTGGTTGCTTGGAGAAGGTGGTTGGGACCCAGACTCAGTGAAGCCCATGGCCATGATGAAAGATCACGGGTTTTGTAGTTATTTTGTTTTACTTTATTAAATGACTGATTTGGGAACTGATCGATTCTGCTTGGTCTTTCACACATCAACAAACACAAGGAACCGGTGAGGCCCAAAGAAGGTGGTTTCTTACAATAGACTATACAACATCTACCTCACACCAAGAATATACTGGATTCAAACCCAGTGCCCAGCGAGAGCATTTCTGTGTAAAGTTCTCATGCTGTCCCCAAGCTTGTGTGGGTTTCTTCCAGATGCCCTGGTTTCCTCTCACAGTCCAAAGAGTTGCACATTAGGCTTGTTGGCTATTTCAAATTATCCCAGGTGTTAATGTGAGTGTGAATGGTTGTCTTGGCCCTGTGATTGGACTGAATTGGTGAGCTGGTGTAACCTGTCTTTGCCAAGAGTCTGCCGGGATAGCCTCCAGCCTCCATGATCCTAAATAGGATAAAGTGGTTTGGAAAATGAAAAAAAAATGAAAAAGAAAACTAAGGCAGCACTTTTTCTGCCATCCCCCCCCTCAAGTTTATATTTTAAACACAACATTTATATTCGTACGTGACAATTTAAACTAAAAAATGAAATGAAACAATATGAAAGTACTGGCATCCCTTCCCCCTTTGATTGTACTTACAGACAAAATGCACACACACACACACACACACACACACACACACACACACATACAATATGAGAAAATCTTGAAGCAAAGCTGAAGACACAGATTAGGCCATAATACCTTCATTTTCATGCTATTGAGGAACTGTAGAATTAAAATCAGTCCTGCTCCATGCTGTAGAATAGCTTTAAGCCTGTGGGGACTCATTACTCATCTGAAAGATAGATATTGGTCTGATCAGAGATGCTGAACACAAAAAGCTAGGATCCAATCTCAGTGGGTGACTGATGTGGATGAACACCTGTGGTTCTTGGACGTGGCACTGAATGCAATTAAAGGGAGAGGGGGAGAGAGAGAGAGAGAGAGAGGGAGAGAGAGAGAGAGAGGGAGAGAGAGAGAGAGAGAGAGAAACATGACTAAAAGAGAGATAAGGGTTTGCAATCCTTAAATTAAGCAAAAAAGGATGCTAACTTTTGTTATCTATTGCCATCTTTTACTCATTTCCTGAATTGTTTATTTCTCCTTGGGTCACACGGAGGCTGGTGTGGGAAGTCAGGACTGAATGGTTATTGGCTTGTAATGTTATGTGTAGCATGTGAATTTCATAAGAACTTCAAGTAAAATACGAGTAAGGACATTTTCTTTTCTTAATTATAGAAACACTATTATTGCTGCCTTTTGAATACACCAGCACCAAGGGAACAATTTATATTCTGCCAACTTCATAATAACAAATAATTAGTACATACTTAGATATAAGTTGCTGAAGTCAACAAAAGCTGCTGGCCTTTGGGGCCAAAAGTTTACTGTGGAAAGATGTGTGTAATGTAAGCTTTTTCCAAAAATAGTG
>JAOUQZ010000026.1:6234189-6252730 GCA_028564935.1 Neosilurus hyrtlii
AAACCCAAATTGGGAACGACAAGCAAAATATGGTGGCCTGAACACACATGAAATCATCCTAATTTAATCATGCAAATTCAGTTGTCTGGGCAGCCGTGCAAGTCAGGCAGCTCAAATCAAGCCAGGTCCAGCATTAGTGAAAAGACTGTGGTTTGGCCTTTTAGTAAAAAGTGACAATTTTGAAGGTTTGCAAGGATATTTTGTAATCAAGATCTTGCTCGAACTGTTGCCATACCTTTCAAATGCTTTTTGCTATATTAAACCTAAAATCATTAGCAAAAGTCAAGCTTTGGGACACTCATACAGCCTGGGCCAGATTTAGGTATCGGCTCTGTGGGGAGCTACTTAGGGTGGGACCTTGTTGGGGCCAAAAAAAAAGTGACATATGCAGTCGGTATTATATAGTGCTCATTTGCAAGCCCCATCAAATATATAATGTCAGCCAGACTACATCCTGATCTCCCACTCTGAAGATGCGAAGGAAGGTGGGAGTTTACCTTAGACTTATGACCGAATAAGAGGTTCACCAAGGGTGCCATACAAGCTAGAAACACCACTATAAAACACCACAATTTAAAAAAATTAATTTATGCAAAAAAAAAACTCATTAGAAAAAAAGATAAAGAAAAACTATTCTCTTCCTGTAAATGAAAATGCTTTACTAATATTCTTTCCTCTCCAAGAGAACCAGAGTGAGACTCTCGTGTGTTGTCCTCTCTTTACAGCATCTTATTGGACCATGAAATTAATATACATTCATAAATTATTCATTATAGCAAGGCTTTTTATCTGACGGCTCGTCTCTGGAATTGCCTAATGCCTTGCTGTTGACAACACCCAACTGGACAGCACGCCCTAGTTTGTTATGTTTGAACATTAAATTTAACAAGCTGAGACGGGCTACCACCAGCTCTGCTATAAATCGCAACGGTGTAACCTGCAAGCACAGTGTGACCACCCTTTATGTTTCATTACATGGACATTGAAATTGCCACTTCCTGGAACCAAGAGAGAGGTCATTTATATCCTATAAAGGCCTATCTGTTTAATTCTGGATTTATAGGGATATCAGTTCAGTGTGTTGGTTGCATGTTGATGCTAATTGGAGGTGGATGACTTCTAAGCAGGGTTAAGATGTGTGGAGTCTGGAGTCGTTGCTCTGTAGCATCTTCATACTGAACATTTTTAATGAGTGAACGGCTGTTGAGTTGCTAGGTTACTCTCAAACTCCAACAGAGCTGCTGACACATGTAACCTCCTTAAAATGAACAAAGCAAGTGCAGATAATATAGCATATCCACTTTTCATGGCAGGAGTTTAATATTCACAGCACTTTGTAGCTCATATGTGAAATGATCAAAGACCGATCGCATAAACACCAACAGAAGCAGGGAAAAAAGCAGGAGGATTGCAAATGCTAATCACTTTCTGATCAGGTAGTCAGCATTAGGGGATTGCATCACTGCAGAGATGATTAAGATATCGGCAGTACCAGATTTAATCAGATACTGCTAAATACTATTAGAATGGTGTAATTTGATCAAACGTCTTTTTTTATTTTTTATTATTTTTTTTTTTTTTACAAAAGTAACAATTTAATTTAAGATAAAATAAATCTAAACAAACAGACAAAAAAAAAATTTTGGATTTTTATTGTTGGCTCCAAACTCATCTGATCCAATCCAGTTCATCTCAGTACATCTTTACAATGTTGCGGCATATTTGAGGATAAACTTTAATCATTTAGCTAATGTATAGATTTAGGCACTGCCTAAAAGCAGAGCTCTGATATCATTTCCCTTTCTAGACAAGTATTTCTCAAACCCCATACATGTATCCTATGTACATCAAGATGAATTCATTTTAATGACTTTTTTGTAGAAGGGAAAAAAATGAGGTAACCAGACAAACAAGCTTAATCTCAACAAGTACACCATTTAGAAAGTGTGGGTTTAGAAGACATTTCAATAACACTAGAATATCACTAGTTGTGCATTTATTTCACATAATTAACAGTGACATCACATCAAATGACCTGAGTATTATACGCCTCTTGTTTTCTATATTAATGTTTCCCTAAAAAAATTCCTATGGTTTTCCTTTTTTGAGATACACAGTTTTCAAAGAATAACACAGGGTTCCCATGTGAAAACGTATGGCGGAAGGATGGCGGAATGGAGAACGCTATAGGTTTTTCTGGAGGAATGGAGAACGCTATAGGTTTTTCTGGAGGAATGGAGTATGCTATAGGTTTTTCTTGAATAAAACACCTGTCTTATTCCTTGTTTTTGGGAATGGGCCTAATCTTGTCCACTTTACAGCCAAAACTACTGCTACAAGTAATAGTAATGCTGGATCATTTCTAATAACCACAAATTCTAAAGAGTTTTTTTTTCTTCCAGCCATTACATTTTGTAATTTATTAATGAAAGACATTTTATGCTTTTTATTAATTTATGGTTACATTGATTGCTGAGAAACATCCATGAAATACGTTTGTGTTTTTCATTATGTTATCATTCCCTCACCAGCTTGCCATGTAAATAAGAAACCAGAAAGTACAAACAAGTGACTACTACAAAGCACTGAAACTGGAAACGCCTTCCATAAATATCAAATAATATCAACCTTGCATGTATAAAAGCTTCATCAAAGATGTACAATATTCTTTGTCTACAAATGAAATAGAATTAAATAATTAAATTGGAGAGCGGTAACTATACAAATGATATCGTTTTGGAGTGTGAGTGTTAAAATAAAACAGTGATTTGTATTACAGCAGGCATTACTGTCAGAGCTTTGATTTACCAAAAATGAATCAGATTTCAGTATTCAACAATAAACTGTGCATGTGTAGATTTAATTTCCAAACCACTTTATCCTTTATTATTCTTGCAGGACTGGAGACCATCCCAGCTGACTCTGGGAGAAGGTGGGATACACACCGAACAGCTCACCAGATCATCACAGCATGAAACACACATAATAGATCGCACTCACGTTTACACCAGGGGGCAATTTGGAACAACCAATTGGTTTAATGTTCATGTCTATGGACTGTGGGAGTTACCCAGGAGCACCCAGAGAAAACCCACACAAGCACAGCGAGAACACACCCAGAAATGCCCTCACCTTGCAAGGGGCCCGAACACTGGACCTTCTTCCTGTGAGACGGAAGACCTAACCACTACAGCATGCCACTGTGCCACTGATGTGCAAATTTTCATTTAGTAAATATTATTTAAACAAACCCATGTGTCCACATAGGCTGCGGTTAATGTAAAACAACTGTCTTGGAAAAGAGAAGGGAAAGTTCAAACGTGCTAAACATAAATTATATAAATGACTTGTTCACAACCAAAATAATGGCTAAATGTTGAATGATGGGGAAAAAAAGCAGGTGCCTTTTACTTTCAGTAGGATTCTTCTGAAGAGTTCCTGAATAAATAATCTTAAAAAAAGAATACTTTTTCTAGCTGCTTGATTAAAATTCTGAGAATGACTTGCTGATGGTTCTGGTGTGAACTGAATACAGACAGTCTTAAGTGAGTTTAAGACTACTCACTCCTTTGAAAGAACAAAACCTGTGAATAAGCAAAGTTTAAATCTCTGTCATTTATTTAATTCATCTTTGGCACTTTTGAACTTTAGTTTAGTTTATGTCAATATTCATTTATGGTAATGGTAATAATTGGGTATTATGTTTGCATAATTGTTATGCTGTGAATTACATTTTTTCTATGCTGCAGTCATTGTGGCCAGATCATACTAATTTCAACATGCATTAGGCAAGATTATTGTTGGATGAGATAAACCACTTAGTGATGCTCTTACAGGAGTTGGACTCCCTTCCTGCTGTCTCTTTGTCTCTGTGTCACAATGTTGATGTCACAGAAAGGAAAAGTAGCATCATCACCTACTTGATTGACCTACACACGCCATGATGCTAAACACTCTGTGATGCTGCCACCCTGGACATCCCACCCACAGTGCATTATAGAGAGCTACTAGTTCAAATATTAGGTAGGATTGGGTCTATCACAGTTACAGAGGTGGTGCTTTTCATTAATTAACTCAATGAATCTGCCCTCATTCCTATATATATATACAAAGCTCTTCCTACAGAACCTGCAGCTCAAACTAGTTGAGGCAACTTCAGTTAGTATCAGCAAGGACTGCGATGGCATCATTTTAAAGCCCATTTAGCAGTTCAACTGCTTGAAAGCCATGTTACAACACTATGAACATGAAATAAAACTCATGAGCTTCTGAACTCTAGTGTTGCCATCATTAACGGTGTTAACTGCACAGAGGTTAACTAGCATTGCATTTTATATAAAGGTGATTATTTTTTTTCAAAAGTATTGCTTTATCTGGCTCTCTATGTGTTAAGACTGTTTCTCCTTCTGACATTATGTCAAGCAGACTATTCAACCTATTAAAACAAAAATCAATATACAGATTGAGCTTACTTTACATACCTGTATTACAGTGCTTCTTGTTTAGTATTTTCTTTTAAAGCGCAGCCTGCATTTTGGCTCACAGGAGATTTACCCAGCTGCATTGGCGGCTTACCAGTTTTAGACATGTTTTATCTTTCTGAACAATGCAAGATGCGGTGGACTGAAGGGGCATTGGGGAGTTTAAAATGATAAGCAAGAGGCTCATGCAAACACAAACAAGCAATACAGGCAGTGACTCGATTTTTCAAAAGATTTTTTACTAGCCATATAATGCAATTATGTGGAGACCATGACACCAAACAATAATCTTATATATCATGTTCTACATATTGGGTACATAACACGCTGACATAGTGGTTACTGCTTTCACCTCACAGAAGGAAGGAGTCCAGGGTTTCTGCTGGATGATCCAGTTTCCTCCCACAAGATGAATATTCTCGATTACCTCTAGGGAATGTGAATGTGAATAGCTGTGTCTGTGTTACCAAGTTGTTCAGGATGTACCACAACTTCACCCGGAGTCAGCTGGGAGGAGGTAATTCCTCCAAAATAATCCTCCATGTGACTTTAGGAAGGTCCGGTGCAAGAAGGAAATTCACTCACTCACTCACTTGTTTAAAGTGGGATAGGGTTTAGACTGTGGGAAGAAATTGGAGTACCAGGAGAACCCATGCAAGCATAGTGAGAGCATGCAAACTCTTGAAGAGAAATGCTTGAGCCTGGGACTCAACCCCAGGGCCATCTTGCTGTGAGGCGAATATGCTAACCACTGCACCACCATTCTACTTATAAACTTTTATTTTGAGATCTTGTTGGCACTGCAGTGACAGCCATAAGGTGTTTTAATTCAAATAATTCCAGTGTTGTGGTGAACAAGCTACAACAATCTTGTGTGACTCCCCTAGATACACCTCATGCAAGACTTGATCGACAGACAACAACACTTGGCCGTTTACAGCAACAGGGGGTGGGGTGAGGTGGGCAGGGATTGGGGGAGATGTCATGCTTGTGCAACAATTTAGAGAGGAGGAATCAAATCTAAATCTAAAATTTTTCGTAAAACAATTGTAGGGTTGCAATTCTGGAAATAAATGCATAAGGCCTCTACTTTGAATTACAGTATATATTAATAAATTGCATTGTACCAGTGAAAAACATGTTAGAAATTATTCATCTGTTTCATCCCAAATAGTATATTTTAATCGGTGCAATCATATGAACTCAAATTAGTGCACCGATCCAAGTCTCACCATCTTTAGGAGAAATGAATGCATTAAATATAGTACTGTGACTGGGGACCGCCTCGAATAATTCATTATTTATACTATGGCTCGAATCATTAATTTTTTAAGGTGAATGTTTATTGGTAATGTTTATTCACTGGTCTCCTAATTTTTATTTTCTCTTTTTTTCTTTCATTTTAAACAGGTTAAGATTTCCCTAGGTATCCAGATGAGTCCTGGAGACGAGTGGAAAACAGGGGAAGAATGAGCTTCACTTAGTGGAAACATTCCCGATGCTCCTTTCCCTGCGAGACATCTCTCTACAGAGCATGAGGTAATTGCACCACCCCATCCCCTCGTACTCCACCTTTCTGCTGAAACACATGAGTTCAGAGATTGTCTGGATCCACTGCAGATGGGCTAAAAATACCAAAATTCTAGCACTCCAACTGGCTGAGTGAAGAGACACTAGTAATTTCCATCAGGGTCTCAGGTTTATGGTTTAATTTTCATTAAAAGAGATCTCAGTCATCAATAGTAGCAAGTGTCTGGAATCAGGCTTACTCGATACCTGTCTTTCTTCTTAGTGCAAATTGTGTATGCATTAGTTGTGGCTTGTAGGTGAAATATCTTCAGTTCTTCAGCCCTGCAATCCCAGCTGAGAGCCATAGATTTGATTCTTGTGCTCGCAATTACCTGATCTTCACAGCTGGAGATACAGCAGTGGGCAGCAGGAGTGTAAACTGAAGGCCACAGATCAGTCAAGGTCAAAGAATGTGGTGTTTTCCCATGAAAGAAACACAACAATAGGTTAATTGCTCTCCTCTGGCTAATCCTAAAAGACAGAATGCCTGCTGACATGGGATTTAGAGTCTATACTGTAGCTGCCAAAAGTCGGGTTAAGGTGAAAGGGCAGAAGGAAGGAAGTGACCATAATATGGTATAAGTTTTAGATTCAAATTACCAGCATTAACATTAAAACTATGGTGAATACAGCATAGTTACCCATTGCACTATAATTTCCTTCACTCACACAGCCCTAATGCCAAAAATTAAATGCAACATTAGGTGAAATGGAGAATAAATAGTTGCAAGTAGCAGTAGATTATGAAATAAATATTTTTGCCCAGATTAGTTTCTACTGAAAAACAGAAAACAGAATATTTTATTTAAATAATTAATCCAATGAGGTATGGTGGAGTAGTGGTTAAGACATCTGCCTCACAGCAAGAAGGTCCTGGGGTTGACCAGGGTGTATCTGTGTGGAGTTTGCATGTCATTCCCATGTGTTTCCTCCGGGTACTCCAGTTATATCTCCCATAAATTAAATATTTTTTATACTGTATTAATCCCTCAAAGGAAATTGGGCATATGCATTCAACCCATCCAAAGTGAGCACACACACACACACAACCACACACGTAAACAGTAAACACACATTTAGAGCAGTGGGCCACCACACATACTGCAGTGCCTGGAGAGCAGTCTGGAGAGCAGGAGGTACCTTGCTTAAGAACATTTCAGCCATGAAAGTGGAGGAAGAGATGTGCTGCTCACCCCCAACATTTTTCCTGCTGGTTCGGGAGTCGAACAAGTGAACTTTGGGTCCTAAACCCAAACTATTAGGCCATGGCTGCCCCAAGACATGTACATTAGGCTAACTGGCTGTTCCCCAGATTACCCCAGGTGTGAGTGGGAGTGGGAATAGTATTGTGCGCCCCCCTTTGCTGGTCTGGTGAGCTGTTTAGGGTGAACCCTGCCTTCATCCAATGTTGGCTGAGATAGGCTCCAGTTGTACTATGACAGGATTAAGTGCTTCTGAAAATAAGTGAGCGAGTGAGTGAGCCAGATAAGAGTTAATATTTAATCTAAATTCTGACTATATACTGTATATATACAAGTATAGATTTTGTTCTTCAAATTATAGTAAATAAATCATTAAAAATATATATATATTTATTTTTTTAAATTTGTGCAGTCACAAGCATATAGATTATTTTTCTATTTTCATAAATATAGTTAAAACATTTCCTGTTTTCAACCTATTTGCCAAACGAGCACATACAAAATGGGGGGGGGGGGGGGGGGTTAACACTTTTTCTTGTTACTTAATACCTTTAAAATGTTGACAAAGAAACATGGATAATTCGACTTTCTGCTCTGTACTGGGAGTTTTATCTTACATCAGACAATGTTGACTTCACCTCATTTAATATTCACAAAGGCTCTGATAGTTCAGGTTGTGTTTCAGAAGTGAAAGGCTAATCTGAATGGTCCTTAAGTTTTAGCACTTTAGTGCTGGTGTGTTAGAATGCCCAATATACACGCAATGACCTACATAATGGATCTACAAAGAAATCACTGTGCAGCCATGCTAGCAACAACCATTATCAGCAAAAATATATATAAATATGTAATAACATTATGTAATATGCAATAACATTCTTATTTTTTTTAAATAAACTACTGCAAAAAACCTGCGATGGCCTGGCGAGCTGTCCAGGGTGTACTCTGCCCTCGCCCAGAGTCGGCTGAGATGGATGCCAACCTTCCTGCGACCCTAATTAGGATTAAGCGGTTCAGAAAATGAATGAATGAGGACTGCGAAAAACTATACACGGAAGCTAAAGTCTAATGATGTTTTGTCACATTTAGAATATGTTAAAGTATAAATATAGAGTATAATTTTGTATAATTTGTAGAATAGAAAATAGTAATTTACAAAGACTGATAATCTTGAAGCATTATTTTTGTGTTAATATATAATATCGGTATAATTTGTAGTTATAGTTTGATTCTTGTGATTCTGTTTTTTCATTGAGCAAAGTTTTTTGTTTTTTTTTTCTTTTTGGTAAATTCATGCTCTGCTTCTATTTTTACATTTGTAAAATATTGCCCCACACAGATGGATCAGCACAAAGGAGGTGTGACATTTAAAATCCACTGATGCAGAAATGTGTATTTCCAGCTTCCAAGACCCATCCAAGCACAGACACACATATACTTTATTATTTTCCTGACCTCAAACAGAGCCTAATGAATCTTCTCGCATTTCTTATAACATGTTTTTTTTTTTTTGTGGGTGTTCATTATTTATGTCCTTTAACACTTTAACTTCTTACTTAAAACTTCTTCAAACTCGCTCCTAATGCTAGATATAGGTTCTTAATTAGAACAAATGTTTTTGTGTTATAGTTATAGCCTACCTCAGCTGACATTGGGTGAAGGTGGTGTACACCCTGAAATACTTGGCAGAACTTTGCAATGCCAACACACATACAATCATTCACACACACACACACACACACACACACACACACACACACACACACACACACACACACACACACAGCAAATTTGTGATATTTGCTTTAAACACACATAAGGATGGATTATTCTTATTTGGCTCTTTATTTGCACTTGGACCCAATTGCATATGTAATATTAAAATGCAATTGTATGTTAAATATTGTATTTAACTTAATAACTATTTAAAGTGTAAGTTTAAAATAATGGTAAAGACAACTTCAGTATATTACAAAGTGCTGCAACTTTCTTTTTTTTTAATTTTATTCATACTAAAATTGTCCAGCATGAAAGTTGGACATATCTGGTTGAGATACCAGCTTGACAAATAAATATTACAAATTCGTACTACTGTTTTATTACAAAATAAACAAATTACTAAATAAATAAATAAAATTAAAAATTGGAATGTGAAAAGGATGTTTAGTCTGTGGTCTTATTAAGTTTGTTATATTTTGACACAAGAAAATTGCCTTTTTAATGAGATGGGCCTCTAAACGTGACTTCTGTCAAGATCCATCTATATATGATTTCATATCTTGCACTATATGATGTACATACTGGCAAATATCTGTAGTTGGTTTCAGTAAACTGGAAAGAAGGTAGCATTCAATGAAAGAATTGTTCTAAAAAATCCATACAGGTAGCTCTATCAACATGAATAAAACACAGGTGAAATTTCTGTCAAAACAATTACATGTTATGTTCATTTATAAATTAATTCACACGTCAGTAGAAAAATCCCTGAAGCCAAGACTGAGTCTCATGAATATTTATTACTTCTGAACATGCTCAGTGGATACTTTTTCGATTTCCTTCAACCACATGGGGTCGGCTTACATATGAGGGAAGTTTGTCCATATGGCTGGTTACGTGAGCACCTGCAAGAAGTTATGCTCATTCATGGTTTTTGTCACATATAATCGATTCGGATTGTGCAGATTGTATTTATATGTTATTATATCACTGTGTATTAAACATGAAAACATTCTAGCTTCAGTGTAATATTTTTTGTTTGGCCTTTTTGTAAAATAAGAAATGCCAGTTTTAGTGTAAAAGTGACAGGCTTCGCTCAAAAAGTCTGTTGTGTTACGTGACATTTATTGTGATGCAAAACTATAAATTGGCAGAATATTTGGAAATGATATTACCATGAAGTACATGTGTATACAAATTTTTAAAACACAATGACAATATTATGAGACATTAATTTAAAGTTACTTTAGAATTTATTCTGTGGATAATATTATCTTTTAATGTACATTATTGTTTTCTTTAGAGTCCTAACTTTGTAAATTGAGAAGAATTTTGATTGTTTTAATGGTTTTAAAAAATGTAATAAATGTCCCCGAGAATGCACCCAAGACCAAATAATAAAACATTTAATTGTTCATTGGATTTAATCTGTAATGAATGATGAGGTTTTTGCAAAAACATGTGGAGCCCATGCTATAATCAACTACATAGAGTGCTACATTGAAGAGAGTGCTGTGTCAGGGACCAGAGAAGAGATAGTGAGTGCAGAAGCAATCATTTTTCTTCAGGCTCTTTGAAGTTATTAAGGTAAACAGACACAGGTGTATCTCTGTAGGGATCCTTTCTATGTTGTCAGACACGTATAATAAAATTATGAATCTATCAGTGCTGAAAACAAGCATTTTATTTTGATGCAGTTGTGTGTGTCATAGGGTGACATTTTTAGCCAGTTTGTCTGACTTTAATCATTTTCATCCTTAGTAATACCTGGAATGAAACAGATGGAAAAATACTGGAGAGGTTACAAAATCCTAATGTTTTCCTTTTGATGAAGTCTCAAAAAATGGTGAAATAATCTAACCAGAATTCTACTAGAAACTTATCGAAGGGTACCAAAGTTGTTAAAGTAAAACTGGCTAAAGTCGCTGTCACATCTATCACGCAAAAGGTATATAAAAGGTCCACGATAGAAAATCGGGCAAATTCTTCAGACATTTGTGTGTGTGTCACACAAAACTCACCTGTTGTGCAGCAGAAAATGCCATTGTAGACCCCTGCTGTGGACATTTGAGCATCTTCAAAACTTTTTCCACCTTGTAGGTGATTCTTAATGTTAATAGTCCTCAGTTTGCTCTATGTTACACTCAAAGGACTTCCTTATATACCTACATGTAGCATACAACATCTTTATAACAGTGTTAGTGCTTGAGTGTATGTACATCATGTAAAGTATGGATGGGGGTTATAGATCTACCAAGTATCACTAGAATATCATAATATATATTTTTTTGTTCTTGGACAATTGTATCTCTTTCATATGAACAAAGTCTAATTTGACTTCCAGACCTGACCTATTTTTCCCACAACAGTCGTACAAAAAATCTTTTATATGTTTATATATATATATTCACTTAATTCGGACAACAACAGCAAAAGAAATAATAATTTGCAGGTTGATTATAAAATGGGTAAATGTAAATTTAAGTAAATGTTACACGGATGTGTTGTATGTGCAGTATGTTTTTTTTTTGTTTGCCTTGTATGTATCATTTCGACCCTTTGTTGATTTGTGAAAACTTCAAATAAATTTAAATTTGTGCAATAACTTCTCCTTATTTAAAATAAAACATGTATTTTCTATAATCATTAATCAGAAAAAAGAACAGCTAAAAGCCAATATTGACATTCAGGTCCACGATGATGTATGTAAACCTCTTGCACCACCTGTATGTTTTCAGTGATTGCGTTTAAATTATCAATCCTAATTCAATACACTTTTTCAGTGAATAGATTCTCATGGTCTGTAAGCTGTCTGCTCTGTGTGTGCTGAAAAGAAAAATGGTGTTTGCGCTCTGTTGCTGGTAGACAGTCGGCTGTGACGCTCGAAACCGAGAATCCTCTTGCAGTGAAGTGACAGTACTAAGTACTGCAGGGAGGCATGTAGCTGTTGGCTGTTATATTCAAATGTCAACGATCTTTCTCCAGAATTGATTACTTATGCACCCTTTCATCATTCCAGTTGCATAGTTATCCAACCAAACCAGATATCTGAAAGAGCTTATAGATTTGAAATGTTCAAATAAATAGCATAGACATGTATTTGAACAAACCTACTTCCGGTAAGCTTTAAAGTAATGTAATTAATGTCTTTTCATTATTTTAAGACAACAATAAAAGATATATATATATATATATATATATATATATATATATATAGATAGATAGATAAACATTAATTTGTTGGTAATTGCACTGAATTAAAAAAAATTAAAGTACTTTGTTCATGTAATTGATGTTTTAAGTTTTTTTAATATTTAATGTTATTTTATTGAGTAGTGTTAAGGCTCACTTGAAGTAGTTCATCACAAGTCTGCCTTAGTCTCTGAATAGAAGGACAATGAATTAAAGCGAGAGAGACAGAGAGAGAGAGAGAGAGAGAGAGAGAGAGAGAGAGAGAGAGAGAGAGAGAGTTGCAGCTTTTACGAGGTCTTAGTTCTACCACAGATGTTTGAGTTCTGGTCTGCCTCAGGCACTGTTGTTCATCAACCATGCACGAAGCTGTAGGATGCAAAACCAATTGATATTCATTTCATGGGTTTCTAGGAGTTCTGAGAGTATACAACCCCTGGCAAAATTCATGGAATAACCACACTTAGAGGATCTACAACCTGTTTTTTTCCCTTCATATCAAATAAACATATCACATACATGACACAAACCAAATTTTCGGTTAATAGTTTCATAAACGCCAGGTTCATGAAACAGACCCCCGTAAATTAAATTAAATTATTTTACTTAAAGACAAACAAACAAACAAATAAATAAATAAGTAGAGAAACAATATTCTCCATCAAACTGTTTTCATCGGTTTTATATAGCAGTGGACAACTTTGCTGAATGAATTTCCACAGTAAAATTTCGGTCAGAAAGAATTTCATACTGTTTGATTGTCGGGCCATTGAGTTGATCTGCCTTTGCTGAAAAAAACAAAAGCGTTAACACTTGCTTTGTGGCAACATGCATTGTCTTCATTTTCAGCAAACCCATTCTGTATCAATGGAACGGGACAAAATTCAACTGTACACTTCTGCACTGACTGCCATCTCCCCTGGTCCTTTACCTGACATGTAACCCAATTTCATACGTTTTTTGTTTCTTTAGGAAATCATCTATATTTGTTTGATTAGAACATCACCAGACAAAATTTCTAGCATCATCTCCTTGGCCAGTGCAGTGTTGTGATTTATCGTAACACCACTTCCATCCGATCATCATCCACACTTTACTTCTCTTTAGCCACTGTATTTTCCCCCCTTTTGTTTATGTATTAGTGCCGGTTTTCTTTTTGCCTTTTTGCTTTTCTATTTATAAATCCCATTTCGTTCAGACATTCTGACACACATCGACTCTTGCTTTCACTCCTTTGTTTTTTAAATTATGTGTTTGGTTGTGCATTTTCTATTTTCAAGTCCTAATAATTTGAGCATTCTATCCTGACACACTGATGTCTTCATTGGGCTACTTCCTCTTCTTACCTTCATAATAAGTTTTTACTTGCACCAAATTTCCGATGCAGCTGATTGGTAATCATCAACCTTTTGTGCATACTCCATGTTGTCAAGTCCAACAGCTCGTTAATATCTGTAAGTACTGTGCTTGACTGCAGACTAATTAGCATATTTCACTTGTGCTGTTTATTTGCTGATGAAATGCAAATTACAAGTCAATTCCTTATTTTTTTTTATAAAATAAAATTATATTGTTCTGAAAAAAAAAACCCAAAAACCTGTATATGCCATTAATTAAAATAATGTTATTTCCTTTGTTTAAGATATGTTTTTTAAAGTGAAAATGTGCAGCTACTAAAAAAAATATTTTTTGTTATATCTGTTATTTGTTAATTTGATAAAAAACAAAAGTGCGGTAATTCCTTAATATTTGCCAGGGCTTGTATAAGTATATTTTATTTTTCAAAATGTTTAAAGATATTTTTTCTTCTCAATTCATTGCTACCATAGCAACAACTAGCAGTACTAACAGAGATGTTATTAAAGTTATGGGGCGAAGGCACTTGGTTAAACAATCAGCTCCTGGTTTGCAGGAGACAGAAAAAACAACTTTGGCAGTGATGCACATGGAGTGATTGCAGAGAAAAATGATGCTTTAGTTTAGAGGCTGTAATTTTACTTCTTGTGCTGAATTTGCAGTAAGGACATCATGAACTATTGTGAGCAAGAGTACTATTATTTATTATTTGACATACCAATTATTATTTCACTGCAGATAAATTAAAAGAAGCTCATTAAAAAGTAAAGTAGGCTTTGTAAAGGATTTTTAGTATAATTCCCTACAGTGTTTTATTACTTTATTAAAGAACTGAGCATAAGGTCTGTCTGTCTTTCTTTCCCTCTAACTGTATACTCTTTATAGGTCAGTGCATCCATTCTACCTTATTGACTCATATGACAGAATACATCAATTGGTCCACATATTTTTAAATCTACAAAACATTTAATTGACTTCATTAAGGAATCTGGACTCTATGCTTAGCAACACCTGATTGCAATGACCTCTTGTCAGAGAGTTGAGAAATCAATTTTCTTTCAGGATGAGAACACACACACACATGACCTGCTTGGTTAGATGACTAAAAAAAGGACTCAGGTGATTCAAGTGTATATTCACACTCTAGATTCATCATCTTTCTTGCAGGATCAAGATTTAATTAACCCATGTGACATGCTCATTTATATTCATTATTCCACCTTCACTGTCTCTAGAGAAAGTTGTCTGAAATAAAGCAAAAACAATTATTATAATCAGATATGTTTCTCTGATGCCGGTAGTTTGTGCTGGGTGGGCACAGATTATAATAATGCTCACACTGTCAGACCCTTATTAAACATGCTGGGGAAAAAATTTACTTTTACTGTATAATGATTAATGATGTCTATTTAGTGGAATAGAAAATCTTATAATGTTACCAGGTTTTCCTTCAGTGGAAGGTATTCCTCATTTTATTGTCTGTATTGCTCTTCCTGCTTAGGGTCATCGGAAAGCTGGAGCCAATCCTGGCTGACACTGGGTGAAAGGCAGGGTACATCCTGAACAACTCATCAGTTTCAAGGCCGACACACATTCAGACTCACATTTACAACAAGACACCTCTGGTGTCTCACACACAGCCTGGATTCTCTGATGCATGGAGTCGATCAGTTGCCAGATTTCAGCCTGTGTGATGCGTATCCATTCCTCATGAAGTGCCTGGTGCAGTTGTCTGATTGTGGAGGGTTCTGGATCACATCTTCTCACTCATTGATCCAGAATATCCCATAAGTTTTCTATAGGGTTTATATCTGTGGAAAATGTGGGCCAATCAAGACACCGGACATTGTTCTGGCTCAGGAAGTCCTGCCAGATTCTGGTGACATGTGGTCTTGTGTTATCCTGTTGGTAGCAACAGGTGGTAGCGAGTCACCAGTGGAAGCATGACAGGGACCAAAATGTCATCACGGTATTGGACTGCATTGAGGTTTCAATCAATAAAAACAAACTCAGTCTTGTGTCCGTTGCTTATTATGGCCCACACCATGACACTTGGTGCACCCCAGTGGTCACGCTCAAGGACATTAGCGCCAAGATAACGTTCTACTCGCCTTCACCAAACAGGCACTCTGCCATCACCAATGCTCAACTTAAACCTGGATTCATCAAAAAACAGGACCCTGTTCCACCTGAGTCCATTCCAGCCCAAATGTGCCCTTGCCCATTCCAGTCAGACATGATGGCGTGCAGGTGGCTTTTTCTCGCTGAGCTTGACGAGTCGTGCCATGGTTGAACATTGCACTAAGACAATGCAAATGAGTCTTGAAAATGACCATTGCTAGGACTGGTTATTGGTTAAACGTTTAGGAAGGATTGGGCAAAGAGTTTTACTCAAACTGTGAGGAGTGGCAGACTTCTGAATAATTTGCATTCAAGTGGAAGGGACTGTCCATACACCATAAAAAACAAAACAAACAGATCATATGAGCATTTAAGGTCTGGCTTAGGTATCAGGACTCAAAACCATGATTTTATTTTGTGTACAAAAAATATAAAAAATAAAATTAAATGCTGCGTTGGAAGTTTTGGTCAGTGTATAGAAAACGAATGACTAAATGAACTTTATTTATACCATTTCACTCACTGATATAAGCAGTGTCTCTCCTCCACCAGTGCAAAAAAACTTTTTTCATGTCATTTTAATGGATGATACTAATATCTATATTAATATATTTATTAAATTATAGAGTAAAATATTAAATGACAGTTATTATTTTTGACTGTATATTGGCAGACAAAAATATAAATTACAGTATTTTGCAATTTTGAGTGGTGACATCAAACTGTGAGACAGTGGCGCCAGATTTATTACTGCTTCTTGTCTGTCAGAGCTGATATCACCCAAGGGAAAAAAAAATGTGCAATTCAGACATGTTTGTTTTAAGCAAACTCTGCCCTGAGCACGCAATCCTCATGCAACTCTCTGAATAGTATCGGTCTGCTGTTATATATAAGGTTTGAATATTGATGAGTGATCCTCACTATATGCATTTAATTCACCTGTGAAAATGACATCACCAGCAAGTAAAGATAAGTAACTCACCCTGGAGGCTGAACCTCACAACAACGTACTTTTGCCTCCAATAAGTGTGAAAGCTTTTGTATCTTTAATGTTGTATCTAAGGTATTTTGTGCAGGCCCACAGCCAGGTCATCAAAGACACTTCAGCTTAGTTAATTCAACACACAGTGCTTCCTGGCAGGGGGTCCTGCTTGCAAGATTGATGAGATGGCTGTGTTTAATTACCTTAATTTGGGCTCCTGGCACAGACGTGTTTGCAGCAATGCAAATCAGCCAGGGACAGATTCACACATCACCTAGCCCTCCTTGTTGGACAGCACTGCCAAACCAACAGATCTGTATTAAGTTATTAAGCAGGTGAGGCTTATTGTTTATGTATTGACTTTTGCTACAACCTTCTTATTATGTACAAGTTCTTTATTGTCAAAAAAAACAAAAACAAAAAACAACGGTCTGTAGGTATAGCATGTAAAGTTTTTTTTTATATTAATGTGCTACCACCATGAGACTACAGACAGAAACCTCTCCAACGCAACAGTAGCACAATATTTATCACAATATAATTTCACATAGGAGAATCAGGACAAATACCCCTCCCTTGCAGATTAATGAGCTATAAATTTAGTTAGTTATTGTTTTGCTAGCAAATATATTTTTCTCGGAATAAGAAAATGCTAATGCTCATTAAGTCATTTATCTTCTCATATCCGTGATGCATTGGGCCACTTTTGGGATTTCTGATGACTTGTATGCTTTAAGCTGAGAAGGTTGTAAGCCCCCTGCAGAACCAGCGCTCAAGGCTTGATATCCATTAACACTCCAAATGGACTGAATAATGCATTCACGTAAATGATTTCACCCACAAACATGTCTATATTTTATATGTCTATACTAATATATATATATATATATATATATATATATATATATATATATATATATGCCCTGCGATGGCCTGGCGAGCTATCCAGGGTGTACTCTGCCCTCGCCCAGAGTCAGCTGAGATGGGCACCTCCCCGCGAACCTAATTAGGAATAAGCGGTTCAGAAAATGACATGACATATATGTATATATATATATATATATATATATATATATATACAAAGCCTCTGGACAAACGTTAGCATTGCTGTCACCATGATTAGCATGCGAGATATGCAGGCAATTTTTCACCTGTGATATGAAAGGCTGAGCAGGAAATTCTGACCTTTAGTACAGGAAGCAGAAAGGGGCAGGTAAAACAGAGAGCAATATATTGTGGGGGAAAATATCCAAAAAGGAGAAAGCAAAGTGTAATGTATTCTGTATTCAGTTAACTAAAACTCAAAGTGTAGAAAGATGAGACATTATTTCTGGCATCCAATGAGAATATAATCCCCGAAAATTGTAGCAGCTATGTAGTATTCAGAACATCCTTAAACAGTGAGTCCTTTTTCATCCAGCTCTTGTACTATATTAAGTATATTAAGTTTTTAGCATACTTCAGGCAGGGAAATATACAAAACAATCAGAAGGTGATTAAAGTCTCAATGCATCATGGAGGTGCACGTTCAGTCCACAGGTGTGACCAGTTTGTCTCCATACTTGGGCACAGTGCTTAAGGCTAATAAGAAATGATTAAGAATGTGTTGTTGTCATTAAAAAGCAATGGAAACACTTGTTTAATGCACACCTACAGAAATTAAAGGAAGAATAAAAAGGTTTTCCCAATTTGTTTTAACCCACTAAACAATCAGTAGAGTTGCGATTTCGTGGACCCCCACAAGGCTGCTATGTTTAGTGTTTTTGCCCAGCCGTGTCGCATCTGGGTAGAGTAGCTCTCCTGTGTGGGAAGTGAAAATGATGTTATTAAAGATGGCATGATGTACAAGAAGTGTGTGTGTGTGTGTGTGTGTGTGAGAGAGAGAGAGAGAGAGAGAGAGAGAGAGAGAGAGAGAGAGAGAGAGA
>JAOUQZ010000026.1:6252830-6266199 GCA_028564935.1 Neosilurus hyrtlii
TGTGTGTGTGTGTGTGTGTGTGTGTGTGATTTTTAATTTTAGGCTTTTTATCTTTTTACCTTTATTCTATAATTGGAATGGAGCAGCTGATCAATAAAGTATTCTGATTCTGATGATTGAATCTCTCTCCTGTATTTTGTTTTTTTAGGAAAACATGGAACATCCTTGCATCCACTATCTACACTGTTTATTCATCAGTCACAGGGGAAGCTGGAGCTAATCCCAGCTGAGTTCAGAAAGAAGGGTATGCTGAACAGGTCGCCAGTTTATTTGAGGGCTAAAAGAGACACAAACAGTCACTCACACTCACATCCATGGGTGGTTATAAGAAACCGATTAAGCTAATGTGCATGTCATTGGACTATGGGTGGAAACTGAAGCAATCTTCAGAAAGAGCTTTTGGTTGAGACTCAAACTCTGAACCTTCTTACAGTAAGACAGCAGTGCTGACCACTGTGGAACATGGACTATACTCTTCATAATTTGAATGCCATTGAACTCCTCACTGTCTCACTCATTTGCCGAACCTTTTAATCCTACTATTAAGGTTACGAGGAGGCCAGAGCCTATGTCAGCTGGCTCCGGGTAAAGGCGGGGTACACCAATGCAATTAATGAATGATTGCTGTGGATGTTCATTCAGGAAATTATGGCTTCATGTAAAAAATTCTGGATGCACTACATGTCACTTAGCTACAGTATTTCCTGATGAGGTCTTTTATTTGCCTTTTGTGAGCTCTGCTTCATCTTTCTTCTCTCTCTAGGGCACCAGCAAATACAGAGCAGACCTTTTGGTTTAGGATTGATAGGGCATACCAAAAGGTTGGTCCTATTCATACCTGTCTTTATTGATATTTTAATTTTAAATAAGCTAATTATTAACCATGCTTGTTCACAACTGTTTTTTGTCTTCTTTTTAACAAGGTAATATGTTACCCAATCTAGCGAAACCTGGCGCTTGTCAACAAATTACATTATGAAACAAATAGCCAAGTCGCTATTTGATTCTCTGTTTTTCTATAAATAGTAACTTTAGTACTGCCAATATTTTATTACTAATTGGAGTAAAAATGTCTTCAGTAACCCCTTATTTATGACAGCATGGTGATGTAGATACTGTATGCTGATGGCAAAACAGTGGCATGTTTAAAATTAGAATGAAGAAATTATTTTCCTTATAAACAGCACTAATGTAATTTCAAGACTAAAATAATTTCCCCTGATATAAAATTCTTTACAAATTACAGAGTGCTCAACTTCACTTAACTTTAGATGAAAACATGCCTTGGCTCAAGCAATTCTCAGTCCTTCTGGGGTTAATTGAAAGCATTCTCTTAGGTCAATGAGAAAACAGATATGAGACACTAAGAATTAATGTTTTAAAGGTTTTGGCAAAGTAATTATAGACTAAGAACAAGTGATGAAAGAAATGAAGAAAAAAGGCACTGCATATTATATGTTCATCTGTTGTATATTTGTGCTTATCTTAAAGCAGTCATATTTAGTATTACTTGACAGAAAAATATTAAAACGTAATGTGAATACTTCAAAGAATGTCAGATGATACATACAGCTTCTATGGAGAAAAATGGCTTTGTACATCCATGTTAATTATATATTGATAATGTGTTTGACGTTTTCAATTAGGTTTTAAAGTACAATAGCTTTATTCTTATTTCTTTAATGGATAATAATGATCTGCTTCAAAGATTTAGCCAGTTGGATAGTCATTACTGAATGTAATGTGATGCTAAATGTATAGGCTATGAATGGAATGTGAAAAGCATGGTTCGGCAACTGGCGAAAAATAACAAATGGAATGTATAATAATAATTGAAATAACCCCCACAAAATTAGACTGTATTTATACTAAGACTGGTATCTGGTAGCTTTATTAACTCACTCACTCACTTCTCTGTTAAACAGGGGGAGGCTGGAGCCTATCTCAGATGACACTGGGTGAAGGTGTAGTCCACCTTGAACAGCTCACCGGACCATTAGAGGATCAACACACTTACACCTAGGGGCAGTTTGGACCAGTCTGTTAATTTGATGTGGATGTTTTTGGACCGTGGAAAGAAACCAGAGTACCCAGATGAAACCCACACAAGGACAGGGAGAACATGCAAACACCACACAGAAATACTGAGACTGGGACTCAAACCCACGACCTTCTTGCTGTGAGGCAGACATCCAGTGGCTATAAATACACCATCAAGGTTGTTTAGCAAGGTTTTCATCTGAACATAATCCGTACTTAATCCTATCCACAAGAACTGATATCTTTAAATGTTTATTAATAGACTACTTCTGATATGAGAATGACATAGATATCTAATTAACTTACTGATGTCTTTAATCCCCCATCATAAGAAATATGAAAGATTACCACAATGTTGGACAAGAATTAGGGGTGAACCAGTACTCCTATGTGTTTACAATGGCAAATGTGAGGTTGTTTTCTAAGGTGAAGCTTACAGAGTATGATTTTTCTGGGGCTTCATTAACCAATAGTGAGATCTCCCAGGACTCTTTGTGTGTTAGCTGAAATGGTGGCTGAAGTACAATGGAATCAGTGTTTGGAAATAAACCATCACTTCTGAAGCAAGTAAGCTTCCCATATTATGGAAGTTAGCTGCTGCATGTTATGTAATACATATGTTCGTTCAGCAGAAATTTCACCTACATTAGCATTGTTTTAATATTGAAACTATCATTATACTTATAAAAACGTAAAAGTCTTATCACATAAAGCAAAGGCTTAAGTGTGGTGCAAATTTCTTTGTTAAAAAACTCATAAAGTTGTGAAAACAAAGCTAATGTTAGCAGCATTTCCAGTCTTGTTACTGTAGCATATTATGTAATAATTAATGCAGGTTTAAATTACTTTTACAGCCAGACCAGGTATTATTATTTTTTGTACCTGGCAGGCTGTGGAATTTGCTGGTACTGGATCAAGATGTTTGGGGGTTGGTCCATTTCCTCCACAAAGTGTTTCATGCAAATATAAGTCCACTTTTTTACTTTGTCAACAGTGAGTACTTCATGGCTACACGCTCTCATCAGTCTGTCACATTTCTCTCAGTCGGTCTTTGGCTTCATGGAAGTCAACCAGCCCACTCCTTGCATGTAATCACAATGTGCATATTAACTAGCACTACTGCAAAAACCATAAGAATAATGCCTAGAAGCTACTTGTATGTCGTGAAACACCTGTTGAAATCTCCTTTATTAAATACTCCGCAGATAAAATGCCTTGAGCCACCAGCCAAACTGTCCACTGACCCACATTTTTTGTCCGCCTTCATCATGCAAACTAACACACATGCATAGGCGCTATCTATTTTTTTTTTGCAAAAAATGGGCATGACGTTAAGCTATTTAAAACAGTAGATATCCATTTAGAAGTGACAAAGCACACACGGTGGGGGTGGGGGTGGGGGTGTTGGTGGATATCTGCAGTTTAGAAGAATTTCAGTGAGTTTTAAACTAATTAGCAACTAGAACATCTCAATCAGACTCACATTACCACAATCAATTGTTGTGAAATGTCTAAAGAATTGTTGTAATAAAGCACAATTCCTCCCTTTTCCTCCGTCTTTCATTAAGAAACAGATCAATCTTCAATCACAGCCACCCAATCACATGATATAGAATTTGGATTAATTGGGCATGTTAAAGCCTGGTTTGTGGCTTCAGAATAGGTCAAGGCAAATGTTTACGGCAATCAGCCAGAGAGTGGGTCTCAAATTGTCAAAGTGTCCTTGTCCCTGCCAGAAGCCTTAAGCAAGGGGGGGATCAAGGAGTGTGCACATGCATGAATCAAGGCACTTGGCAAATAGGGGATGTGCCACAAGGGTTTCTAATGAGTGGAGAGAGACAAAGAAAGACTTGCAAAAAGATAAAGCATACATGGAATATATTTTCTTTCCCCCTTTTGCTTCCTGCTTTGCATTTCAAGGACCTTGACTGTGGCTCTATCTCAACAGCTCAGCTATCTTAATACAGCCAATACAGGGTGAGAAAAATTTAGATCAAACAGAATTATTCTATGCTCCCTAAGCCTTAGTGTAAAATTACAGATTAAACATTACATGTTGCATTGATTTCTAAGCATGCAAGTGGACACCATGGTCTAAGTAAGCTTGTCGGTGTATGTGTGAGTCAGTGAATTCCTGAGTAATGTGACAGACTTTATGGAATAATTAAACACCAAACTGCAGAGACCATTCCAAAAAAAGGCAATTAAATCATGTTGTTAAAGACAAATAGAAACCATTAAACACCAGTTAGTGCAATATTATATACTGTTGTAGGTAAATGATTTTTTTATTGTATTGTTGCCTCAAACCAATTTCACTGAATTCAGTTAATTGCTCCTCAAATAAAAGGTCCTTCAACACTGTAAGTTGCTTCCTGTGTATAGGGCTGCCTAGCCACAGACCAGTCGGGTGGTGTTAATGGTATAGCTGATTTTTGTATATAATTCAGTATAAAATATATTTGAAACCACTGAATAGTAAAGTAATCCAGTTTCCCACAATTCAAAGACATGCATATTTGGCTAATTGGCTGTTCCAAGTTGTCCCTAGGTGTGAGTGCTAGTGTGAATGGTTTTTTGACTGGCTGGACTGGCAAACTGTTCAGTGTGTAATCCGCATTCGCCCAGTATTGGCTGAGATAGGCTCTGGCCTCCCCATGACTCAAGTAGGAGTAAGCAGTTTTGGAAATGAGTGAGTGAGAGGTAAACTGAATACAGTAATTATATCAATATATTGACATGAGTAAAGAGGTGGAATATCCCAGGAAGCAGGCCATCCCGTGTGGTCTGATCTTACAGAAGAGCACAAATTGCTAAAAAAAGTTAATGCTGGCTATGAGTCAGAACACAGTGCATTGCAGATTGCTGCATACAAGGCTGCATAGCTGCAGACCAATCAAAGTGGACATGCTTGACCTCTGTTTATGACTGAAAGTGCCTGCAATGGACATGTGAGTATCAAAGCCGGACAAAGCAGCAATGGAAAATGGTGAAATGGTTAGATAAATTACATTTTCTTTTATACCATATGGACAGTTGGGTGCATGGCTATCGCCATGGATGGATTATGTGAAGAATGGCAATGGTGCTCCCCAAAAGCAGTATCCTCTTTCTACAAAAAAAAATAAATAAAATAAAATAAAAAACTGTTCAGGAATAGTCTGAGGATAGTTGGCTTCTAAATTCCCCATTTGTAAGATGTACTGTAGAAACAAGTCCAAACCATAGGGGCCTTGTATCTCACCTTGCATCTTACAGGAATTAATGTGCTGTGAAGTGCTTGATGTCTCATACCAAAACACACCCTCATAAGTCTTGTAGCATATGTGCCTTGATGGATAACAGTTGTTTTGGTTATAAAAGTATCGCCTACAAAATAATAGGTAGGTGAATTTAACGTATGGCTGATCAGTGTACATACGTATTGGGATGAGAATGGGGATGAGAAATTAAATTATGTTACGTTATAGGGATGAGAAATTAAGCTGTAAAATTGCTTGAAGTAAGTTAAAATTAATGCACATCGCACATTATTTGGCCTACAATGTCATATTTATTTGCTACACTGACACACCCCATATGGACATACTAGATTAGATATTTATTAATTCAGTAGCTGAACAAGTGAATTGCATATTAAATTGGATATACAGTACATTAACAAAAGACCAAAGCTTCAGCTGTGCTCATGACTGCAAATTTCCTTTGTGTTTAGTGTTTAATGTACTGGTGCTTAACAGTATATTGACAATCCCTCGAAATCACAAGAAGATCCCACATTACCCTCATGATTGATTCAGCTTGCTTAATTCCTGATGAACAGTTTAGCCCTTTGAATTGTAGATCAGCAAAAAAAGCGTTTAGGGTTAGCCAAGCCAATAAGCCAGTTTGGCCTGTCCAATGATATTCACACTTCTTATAAATCCTCAGTGGGCTTGAGTAGGACCTATGTAGACTTCATCAGATTAACCATTGATTTCAATTAGCAGAGGGCCACAACTAAACAGCTGTTGTCAGTCAACCATCAGAGTTAGTGCCATATTGATTCACATGGGATTGTTCTATTCTGTTTGAGCATGCAGTTGGTGACATGTCATCTGACTGGCAGGGGTTTTTTTTCTGCATGCTCAGCAAGCTATGTGTACGAACACACATCCATAAAGGTTGTTAATAAGGTTATGGTGGTGCATGTGCAAAAAAAAAAAAAAAAAAGGTGATGGCTTTCAAAAGGTCAGGATTGATGAAACCCAAGAAGCAGAGATGGGGAGAGAGTTGCATGATAAAAGAAGTTACGCAGCTGGAAGGGAATTCATGAATGACAGGGGTGAAGCGAAATGTCGGTTTTCACTTCCACAATCTGATTTGGGGTCGGATGTCAAAAGTAAAACTACTGATACAGCAGTACAATAATGCTGGCTCTGCATTCATACATGCTGTACTTAGTTAAGCATTGTAGAGATATATATATAGATATATTTATACTCCCCTGATCTATATTTTGCTAAATCATACCGACATGGATGGATTACAAGGTCTACAACAGTAAATGATACATTCAAAATCATGAGGCACAGTCAAAGAAATATACATTTTTCCAGTTCATTATTATAGCAATCATTTTTAATTATCTTAACATAGATACAGCATGGAGGCTGTAACCACAGCAAAGGAGGAACTAATTCAATAATATTGCCCAGGGTTTGTTAATGTGAAGTTGAAGAAGCATCTATGGGCATAGTCAAGTGTCCACATACTTTTGCCAAATGGTGTATGTATATCAAGTTTCATTTATTCCATACAAAAGCCATACAAATTATTGGTGGACAAACTAAATCTGATCACGTTTCATGTAAACTAGAAGTATTTTAGTTACCTCCCACAGTCAAAGACATGCACGTTAGGCTGACTGGCTGTTCCAAATTGCTCCTCGGTGTGAGTGTAAATGGTTGTGTGTGTTGGACCTGTTACAATCTCGCAAGCTGTTCAGGATAGCCCACCTTCGAGGCCATACAAACTTCACACAGAAACGCCCTCGTCAAACCTGGGAATCAAACCCAGTACCTTCTTAATGTGAGGCAGACGTGCTAACCACTATGCTACTGTGCCACCCACTGAATGAAGAGCAAGAAGGAAAATGAAATACACTCGAATCCAGCTCACACTAATGGCCATTTGACATGATTCATTATTCTCAGATGTATGTCACGTCAAACCAAAACTTTGTGAGTGAGACACAGCGAGCCAATTAATGAAATAAATACCCATTACTTGAGCTGCTTGGAAGTTATGAACTTTCTAGAAACTTTGAAATTAGTTTATTGATTGTTCCTTCTACACCCCGTGCCCTGTCTCGACAAAATAAGCACAAACCTCCGTCTTTGCCCTCACTCTCTCTTCTTTCTGTTTCTTTCTCTCAAAGATATCATGCTTTTCATGCTAAAAGAGATTTTTTCATTTTTTGTTTTTTTTTTACTTTTGCTTTCATTAAACCACACATACACTGTTATCTGCCGATAATTGAGCAGTCAAGGCAAGGATTAATGTCTGTTAAGTATACATCTGTTAACAAGCTTGAGATGCATACAGATCTCCTAAAGTCAGATTTGAAGTCAGAAGTGTGTCTGAAGCTCACTTTAATCACCATCAGACAGGGATCACTGCAACAGGTACCCTTTAATTATACGCTAGCTAACGTGCTTTACCATCTGCATTTATAAAGCATTCAGATTTACCATGTGTTAGGTATCTAATTCAGTGCCAGACAGTTTCCTTGGTTATTTGTCATGAGGGTATCTGTAATTTTATTCCATTTGTAAAATGGTTCAATGACCCACTCAACCATGCAGTGCCTTGAACTATAATAGTCTGAATGCCATAAAAATCAAATATAGTATGTTTCTAGGAGGGTAACAGCAGCTCCTGGCAATATGTGCGCTTAACCCCTGGGCCTGCCAACAAAAATTTTACATTAAGTTAAAATATGTGTTAGATTTGCAATGTTGGCAGGCAATTTAATGGGAATTCAGTTCAATATTATGAGTAGAGCAAGCACAAAACTTCTGGAATTTGACACTAAAGCATATTTAATATTTCTATAATTTCAAAGCAGAATTTAAATGTTACTCAATTAATAGAAACAAAAATGTATGCATCGAAAAGTATATGTATTCATTTCAATAATTAAGAAATTATGGTGATTTAATAGCTATAGGGAAAAGAACATTCCAGAAATGTACAATGCCTGGGCAAAAACAAACAAACAAACAAACAGACAAACAAACAAACAGATAAATAAATTACCTAATTATTAAATAAATAAAATACAATTAAAAAAAAACAGATGCGCACTCAATTTTGTTGGATCACCTTTAGCCTTAATTCCAGCATGTAATCACCATGGCATTGTAGCATAAGTTGGTTAGGTCGAGGCTTAGCAACATCAATGTGGCAATGAAAGTCAGCTGATGACCTGAATGTATCAAATGAGCAGGTTATCCTATCCTATTAGTGAAAGAGTGATTCAGGTAGAATGAGAAATCATTTTCACACATGTACTGGCACAACAGGGTCCTGACCTCAACCCTACTGAAAGTCTTTGGGATGTGTGGGAGAAGACTATATGGAGTGGTTAAATTTTTCCATCATCAATTCAAGATTTTGGTGAAAAATTAACCCAATTCAGGTTGGAAAAAAGTTGCCATGGTGGTTATGTGCTGTAATCAAAGCTTAAGGTGGTCCAACAAAATACTGAGCGCCAGGCGGCATATAACTTTGTACACAATATAGTCTGCATTTAGAATAAGTAATCAATGAGAGATGACATAGCTGGTGTTACTGGTTGTCATTATAATAATCTCAGGTCATAAAATTGACATTTTATTTAAATTTTATTGCCTTTATACTCTTCTCTATTACAATGTCACATGATTCAATTATGTTTTTATGAACATAGAGTGAAATTATTAGTTAAAGGGTACCTGTGGTGAATTAGTGTTAGCTATTTAATACAATCACGTATGACATCAGCAGATCCTTCTGGCAACAACAGTCTGTGACATTGGGCATGCTCAGAGACATAATGCCTTCCTCATTGGCTGTTCTAGCCTGGTAGTGACGCAATTTATTTTGTGTTCCTAAACTAACTGATAACAGGAAAGCTTAGTTGGCAAATTGTTAGCTGCATAAGCAATTTTGTACCTACTGTCATGCACATCTCTGGCAGCATTCTCATCCTCAGAGTCTCCAGGAGACTCCTCCCACTCTGGTTTAAATAGGTAGCCATTTACACTCACTTCCTCGAAATTGCTAGCCATAGAAAATGTCTTTTTTCTTTAATCACCTAAAATGTTGCTTGCTGAATAGATCTGTTTGTGTCCTTGCACTGGACAGCCAGGCCCAACGAGTACACGTCACTTCTGGGAAAAAAAACAAAAAAACACTGCTAACCATTGGTATAGCCCCTGCTAGTAATCCACAAGATAAAATTACCCAGTTGTATTTCTTTGGGAATAAATGTCTGTATCGCTTAAACACATTACATACACATGAATTATGCCGTATGGATGTCCAATACTGGTACACTTTAAAAAAAGACTTCTTGGTAACCTATCAAAGTGTCACATGGAAAATGTATATGACGAATAAAGAGTAAAAACCTTGTAAAACTTTTGTGATTCTCATATTTGAGGGCATACATTGCTTGAACAGTAATTCCATCATCTTGTTAAAAGAAAAGAGTGTACATTATCCCTATCCTTATGGTGGTAAATTGTGGTATTTACATTTTTAAACACATCCAGTGGTTTATAATTATTCAAAAATTGTGTTGTTGAGGTTGGAGCTACACTAAATGAGAGAATTCATCCCAAAGTCCATTGCTGTCATTGGTACATTCAGAAATGAAAGGATAGATAAGTATTAAATGCCATCAATACAATAAAGACAAATAAATGCACACCCACATAAAATACACACACACCCACACACAAGGGAGAGAAAAAGACTAAAAAGTGGCCCCTATGTGGAGCTTCACACGTTCTTCCTTTGTTTGCAATGGAGTCTTTTAGTTTCCTTGTACTGTCTAAAAACACAAACCTGGGACCTGCTGTGACCAAGATAAAGAGCTTACTGAAGATGAACAAAGTATCCCTGTGCATTTTTAGATTTAGTAAGAATCAATATTAAGGGTTTTAGTCACTCTGGCCACAATAACAGTAAAAGATGCATTTATGAAAAGGATCGAAACATTAAGAGATTGTGTAACATTAAACACTGTGTAGCTTCTGTGCTCTCATCAGACTCACCAGGTGGCTATTTTTATTCAGCTCTGCAAGCAATGAGGTGATGCTTCAAATTGGATTTAATGCATTTTATTCAGGGGGTTGAGATTATGCTGACTTACTAAATTCTGAAAAGCATGTGACAAACACAAATATTTGCAATGAGTATAGAGCAGAATAAGGTCTTTACAGAACTGTTTAAGCTCAGTCAAATTGGATGGTGATCGTTGGTGGACTGCAATCTTCAAGCTATTCCACTGATTTTTTTAGTTTAAATCTGGGCTTTGGATACAACACACAAGGGCATTTGCCTTTTTCTCCTTCAGCCACTGTGTGATCAACTTCAGGTCAGTGTCATGTTGGAAGGTGAAGCTTCTTCCCAAGCTATAACTGTCTAGAAAAGGGCAGCAGGTCTCGTCAACAATCTGACAGTATTTTGCCTCAATTTTCCTTCTATCTTGACAAGTGCTCCAGTGCTGAGAAACGCCCAACAACTGGATGCTACCACCTCCATGTGTTACTGTAGGTATGTTGTTCTTTAAATGGCAAGCTGTATTGGTTTTCCACCAGATATACTGATACCGTACAGATGCATTAATACCTACCAGTGCCAGGTATGTTTGCCAGTGGGGCCAAATAGTTTGACTTTAGTCTCATCTGACCATAACACTTTTTTCGATTTGGTGTTAGAATCTTCAAGGTGCATTTTTGCAAAGCTCAATCAAGATTTGGCTTTTTTCTTGCTCTAGTAAAAGCCAGTGGGCAGTGGTGGCTCAGTGGTTAAGGTGCTGGGTTACTGTTCAGAAGGTTGGGGGTTCAAGTCCAATTACCCCCAAACTGCCACTGCTGGACTCTTAAGCAAGGCCCTTAACCCTCAACTGCTCAGTTGTGTAAAGAGATTAAAATTGTAAGTCTCTCTGGATAAGGCTGTCTACTCAAATGCAAGCCACATTAAGGTAGAGCATTTGTTATATTGTTGTCTCACACACACAAAATGACCATTCTTTGCCGGAAATTCCTATAACTGTAAGTTACTAGATTCTCATTAATACCAAACACTTTCCATGTCTTGATTATAAACTTTATTTTGCCTTTTTATTAATGTTAATGTTTAATTAATTAATTTATTTTTGTATTCATTTTCTAGCTTGTGCCTATCCACAACTTTTGTCTTTGAGATTTGTTGACAATACCTTGCCAGTTACACTTCCAAGCACTGGAATGCTCTATGAATATCTGTTTTTATGCTGTACTAATCAAAGTGATTACAATTGATCACAGGGGGAAGCCAATTAGTTTTGTGTGCACTGGAGGAGGTGATTACTTACAGCTGATTGAGTTTACAAGTATTATTTATTGAATCATTTTTGGAGGAGGTGATCCTTTAACAAATTCAGTGATTCTTTTTATTATTATTATTATTATCATATTTTAAACTGTTGCTGTTATATATCTTTCACTCAGCTCTTATAAATGGTGAGTGAAAGATATATAATGGCAATGTGGCAAAGCAAATTAATGTGGACATTTTGAAGTGGGGTGATTTTTTTCTATACCCACTGTACTGTATATTCAGTACAAATGCATCCATTATGCTGCTCTCATTCACTCAGCTTTGCCCAAATTATCAGTGGTACCTTTTAAATTACTTGAATAAAAAAACAAATCATTCTTGTTAGAATCCTGCATTGTACCGAACTGACATAATGTTCTATTAATTGGCTTATTCAAGTCAATTTAATTTAACATATAAAATGTATTTAAGAATCCTGGTGGAATATAATGGCAGGAGACAAGATGTGCTTAAGTTGGCTTTTAATTTCAATCTAAATTTATGTGGGTCCAATACAATATTAAACTCAGACAACCTTCTCCACACTGCTCTCTGGAGATGCTTCTGTGGTCCATTATTAAAATGTAAGAGGATGAGAGTGAAAGAATATAATAAGGCAAAGAGGAAATAGGTAATGACAAAAAAATCAAAAATGAATTTTACGTGATCTATATTTCATTTATTTATTTTAAATCACTTTTGTTTTAGGTTTAAAAGTATATTTTTACATTTTCTTTTCTCTAAAAATGACTAATTTTAGGTTTAGTTATATTTTTTAAATATTGGAAGGTTTTGATATTGGAAGTATTGTACAGTGTACATAAGTACTTTTAATACCATATAAAATATATACCAATGTACAAATATACAAAATGCAACTAGATATAACTTCGAAATTGGTCAAATTTACCTACAACGGATTTCACATCTGAGTAGCTAAGGATAGTTTGGTCCCCATATTTCTTCTCAGCCCTGTTTGATTTCAATATTTTTTTCATTTGAGTTCACAAGGTGGTATGGGTGCACAGTTTAAGCACTCTCACTTCACAGCAAGAAGGTCCTGGGTTTAAGTACTTTCTGTGGAGTTTGCATGCTCTTCCCAAATTTGCGTGTTTCCTCTAGGTGCTCCAGTCTCCTCCCTTACTCCAAAGACATAAATATTAGGTCAACTAGATATTTTAAATTGCCTAGATTTGAGTGTGAGTGTGAATGGTTGTTTATGTCCATGTTGGCCCTGCAGTAGAATGGTTCAGCGTATACCCCACTTTTCGCTTGAAGTCAGCTGGGATTGGCTCTACCTCACCCGCAATGAAATAATGAACAAACAAACGAATAAATGAATGATTTTACCTTGTAGCAGGTGGGGGATCTTATTTGGTATTTGGTGTGCACCTGCATCATGAAGGAGGGATTTGGGGACAAACCATAGGGGTAATTTCAATGTATTTATTGCATGCTAGTTTCTTTTTCCTCTCCTGACACTGAGCAGTGTGTATGTGAATGTGTTTGAGCAGAGATGGAAAATAAATGTTTAGCCTAAATGTGAATTCTTAGCTGTGTGCTGTTAGACTTGTCACAATCCAGTCGGCAGGAATAGCAGCATTCTTTTAAGCATAGGTAAATTCTACAAATTTATATCTATCTTTCCAATTATATATATATATATATATATATATATATATATATATATATATATATATATATATATATATGTTTG
>JAOUQZ010000026.1:6266299-6290747 GCA_028564935.1 Neosilurus hyrtlii
GGGGGGGGGGGGGGGGGGGGGGGGGGGGGGGGGGGGGGGGGGGGGGGGGGGGGGGGGTTATTGATTTTGACAGAAATATGTTGTTAATGAAAGGGGTCAGAGGAGAATGGACAGGCTGGTTTGAGTTGACAGGACAGCTATAGCAGCAACAAGATCCAAGCTTCTCCACCACAGAGGGCAAAAAAATAAATAAAAAAAATCAACCCTGAAGGCACAATACATCGAACCTTGAGGCAAATGCGCTACAACAACAGATGACCACATCAGGTTCCTCTTCTGTTAAACAAGATCAGGAATTGGAGGTCATGAAATTCAGTCATTTGAGAGAAAAAAAACATCACCTGGCCTAAGAAATCCTTATTTCTGCTGTGACCCACATTCCTTTAATACCACTGAGTATTGTAGCTGGCCATGCGCATCCCCAGGGGTCATCCTACTAGTACACATTTTATAATGTCTACTTTTAGAGGGAGATTTAAGAGATTCACCACATGAATGTGCAACTGACAAAACGGTTGCAAATGTGTGATGCAATCATGCCAACATCCCTAAAGGAATGTCCAAAATTTTGTGGAATCCGCACTGCATTGTTTTGAGGCTGTACTAAAAGCAAGGCATGTCATATCCAGTCATCGTATGGTGTTCCCTATAAAGTAGCTTTTGAGGGTACAGTTTATAAAGAATTAATTTCAGTTTAGCTTTAACATAAATATAGAATCTGCATTATCCTTACATTACTGTTTTAGATCTTTTATGTGCAAATTAATTAATATACCCACTAAAAGCACAGGCCATAAACAATATTTTTTTTTATTACTTATGACTCCCCGTACATCACTGTAGGAGCTGTTTATTGTCTCCTGCAAGAGATCAGCTGTACATCAGAGACACCAAGAGGAGAGTGGCTGACAGATCCTGAACACCATTTGTACCATCAGAATGAATTAATTCTCCTTTTCAGTGGTAAGATATTTAAACAACAATGGACATATTGTCACATTACTGGCATCATTGTTTGCACTGGTAGCTTTTGTTACAGAACAATGAAAAGAGAAAACATAAGGTGAAACAAGGCCTCTATACTCCTAGAGCTTTGTAACCCAATAAGATGTTTGTCATGTTTGGGAGAAAAAAAAGCTAATCACTATTCATCAAGCATATAAAACATTTACTGATTTCACCTAGTAGGAGCCCACCATTGTTCTCGGATCAGCCTCAAGTCTTAATGGCATGGTTGGATTCTGGTCCATGTTGACAAGATTGCGTCACGTAATTGCTCCAGATTTGTCAGCTGCACAGACATGCTGCAATTTTCTTGCTCTAGCATATAACAAAAGGGCTCTAATTCAGTATTAGATTCGGATCAGCTGACTGAAGCATTGAGGAAAATACACAGAAGTCATTGTCATGTTCATAGCGCCAGTATGGAACTTGTCCTTTGTAACAATGCATTATCATGTTGAATGTAACAAGGTTCAGTCGCTTGGAGTCCATTAAAAACAATAACCTGTCCAGTCCTCTGCCATCATGTGCACTATTCTGTGTACTACAGCTATCTGTGAGAGGTTTTCTGGGCCAGTAAGGAGTTTTTATAAAAAAAAATTGCTATAAATCAGTTGGACAATTGTATGGACTGAAAGTCCATGGCCACTCTTCCACCTGAAGATATAAAATGTGCTATGGTTTCCAATGCAAATTGATCCACAAAAGTCCCCTTCCAGAGGTGGATGTTTACAGGCTGGTTTGTATTGTGTAGCAGCTGGACTATTAATCATTGCTAAAGCTCTTCGTCTATGTCCTCCTGCAATGTAGCAGGGAAATGTGGGCATGCAAGTTGCCGATTAAAAGTTTTAATAAGTAAATCAACATAATAGACTATTTCCATTTTCTCTGAATTACCAAGATGGGACTCATTTGGTTTTTCCCAGACTAAGGCATTCCTGTCCAGTCACTAAATTTGCTCCACTTTTGTCCAAAGTAAATTTAACACATACTAAAATGTTAAAATGATTTAAAATGAATCAGGTAAAAAAAATCAGTGTCTCTGTCCACTCACTATTAGTACAAAATAGCCTGCATATGCCAACACCCAGTAAAATATATTGCTAGATCAGGGATTTTATGACTTACCTTGCAACATAAAAGGGTTTATAGCTATGGTATATTCAAGTCATTCAAAATCCTTTTCCTGGTCCATAAATATAAGATCAGTCTTCAGACACCATAGTCCAGGGATGTTTAATATATTGCAAACTGAGTGTACAGTGTTGAAGATTGAGCTGCCAGGCACACAATACATTTGATCCAAGTGAAACACTAGTCTTGTTGCTAATGCTTTTGAGAGGATCTTGCAGTCTGCGCAAGTCTAGTAACAAGACAGGATGCCATTTCTTCATGTAAGTAAGGTCACCTTTCTTTGGGACAGGACCGATCTGCATCTGCTCAATGGCAGCTGGCCAGCTGGCCCTTCAGGCTAACCTGTAGTACATCTAACAAATCCTGTTCCAACACTGACCAGAAAGCCTTGAAGAACTCCACTGAGAGTCCACTGATGACAGATGACAACTCATTCTCCATGCCACTGGGTGCAGCCCGTAGCTCATCAAGGGTCAGCACCTTATCAAGTCTGTCTGATTAGTTTGGGGTGCTCTTGGAGAAAGCTTTCTCCCACCCTTACCCCAGCTGTGAGCTCACTTGTTGATTGTTACAAAAAAAAAATTGGGGAACCTCAGTGTGATCTCAATTTCCTGTGAATTCCAGTAAATCTTGGAGCTCCGATACTTCAATTTCCAGAGCTGCAAGGTACCTGGTAATGTCCTTGATCACAGTGTGAGTATGCTGTTGACAAAATAATTTTGTTTGCAAGTTGTTTGCTCTTTTTTAGTTTCTTATAAAAAGCTGAATAATTGTGTCTGTGAAAAGCTCATTCAGCTCACTAGCCTGTGAGCAGTGTCGCTAGTGTGAATTGGTGTAATAGACATCACTTTATTCTTCGATATCAGTTTAATGTCCTTGCATTTATCAATAATCGTTCATTTTCTGAACCCTAATTAGGGTCGCGGGGAGGCTGTCGCCTTTCTCAGCCGACTCTGGGCAGGGCAGAAACAGCTCGCTAGGCAATTGCAGGGCAGAAACACATTGGCGGCTATGCAGCCTACTCTTGACAAAAAATTAGCAATAATTCTTTTACATGCCTCTCACCACAGACAGTGAGAGACATGGCCAGCATTGAACCCCCAACCTTGGGATCAGTAATCCACCACTTAAACACCGGGCCACCTTTTGTTTCATGTCAGCCATGTAATCTTGTGTTTCCTCTTCCTCCTTGGGGACCTCAGATGCTGATGTGGATCTCGACAACAACCGACTAATTTTCCTGTTTTGCCTCATTTGTTGCACCACAACAGCATCAAGGCCTCTCCTGACAGGCTCAGCCATGACTGAAGGGGGTTGATCAGGTTGGCAGGCTCAGTCATGGCAGTCTCAGGAGCAGCTACAGTGGATTCACAGGTTCAGCCATAGTGAATTCGCATTTAGAGAAGCAGATACTTGAGTTCCACTTGGGAAACCTTCGGCAATTCTGTGCAACATATTGAACATGGATAAGTTGGAGTCAGTACAACTTTTATATATGGGGTATTCGGAACCCTCTCGGCTATTTTTAGTGGGTTCTGCCACTCCCATGGCTATTTTTGGAGAGTGATAGCCATATTGCTTTTCAGGATCACTGTGGTTTATAAATTAATAAATTTGCTGAGTATTAAGCTACCTCAAGCAATGTGATTCACTTTTCATCCTGAAATGTTTTCTTTAATGCCAGATGTCTACATTTGTACATAGGATGCATGAAAGAACATATTAATATATTTCACAGCCCAGCTAACGCACAATGCTGTGCAACATTATTGCATGTTGCAGAAAGGTCATTATTGGTGGTTAACATAAAACGTTATCTGAACACTGTGACTGTTTACTGAGAACATACACATTTTTTTGACATGTGTCACACACATCTAGGCCCCAGTACACCGCCATCTAGCTTGGGACAAGGACTATGCACATTCATATTCGGGTTTCCTTTTCAGTGAATCACGCAGGTACTGAAAAGAAATCCACAGTACACCTGCACACAGTCCTTACAAATTAATTTTACTGTAACATCTTCTGACAACATTTTTGAGACATTTATTGAAAATGTTACCTGTACCCTTTAACATTGTATGTTGGAATATACAAATAACATTATCACAACATTTGTGCAACATTGTAGCAATGTTATTAAAACATAAGTTAGCTGGACACATCCTGATTCAGTTGAATACAAAACCCGGGGTTCACCCCCTGCTACAATTCTAAAAAACCTTAAGCTAGCTCTATGCTAAAATGGCACCAAGTTTCCCCAGGCTTGACCAGAATTATCCCAGTCTACTTCACGAGCCAGTTCATCTCCCATCTTTTGGGGTTTACCCTCTCCAGACATGTACAGATCATCACGACTGAAACATTTAATTTTTGTGTCAACTATAGGAAAAACAACATAACAATAGTATCAAAATTCACACAAAATGTCATTACCAGGTTAAACTCATCAAAACCAAAAGTGATTTGACAATGGTGATTGGTACCAGCAGGATTTTTTTAAATCATGGAGACAGGTTTATCAAGCTAGGAGGGCTTCTGTACAACTGCTTCATCTGTAATAATGGCTGATATGTTACAAATAAACAAAAATAAATCCTGGACATAACCTCACTGTCGCAGAAACTTGAGATGGCCATGTCATACTTGGTATGGTTAGTGTCACTTGATAATTAAGCATTTTAATTGGTTAATTAAAAACACCTTTTTTTCTGTTACTTGGTACTAAACCTGTTTGTAACCAAAACGTGTCTTCAATCTCTTTTTACTTGAACCCTTTTAAATTAATTCACTTTATCAGCTGTGTTGCAAAAGATTACAATGGCATTGTACATTTATGAAGCTGAGATGATGTAAGCATGCCCTGCTAAATTCCCTACAGCCAAGCACCATTTTCCCACCTTAAATTTGTACACAACCTTCCACCATGTCAGCATGTTAAGTTCTCATACACATTGGTATTTGGCATTACCATGCTCCCCACACAATGTGGCAGTCACAGACTCTCCATGTGCCAAAATGAAGCTTACATACACAAAGAGAAAACGAGTTTGGAAACAATCTCCAATTATGCCAATGCTCCAATCACTCCTTCACACTCATGCATGCATAGAGAGAGAGAGAGAGAGAGAGAGAGAGAGAGAGAGAGAGAGAGAGAGAGAGAGAGAGAGAGCATAAATTAGCATTAGTAGATTTTGTGGAACAATGTTTGGCAATGTTATTAAATGAAGGATTTAAACATCATACATTTATATCTTCATTACAGAAACATCAGTGAGGTTGTGCTTTGTAATTGTGTAGGCATAATTATTAGAGCAGTCTCTAGACTTTGTGAAATATGGAGTCTTAAAGGTAAGTGATAAATACGCTGCACAAAATGGACCTGCAAGTGCTATAAAAGCACACGGTTCATTTCCATAGGCTTACTTCCAACAGTAAATATACAGACAATCTTGCTGGCCTTGATTCGAAGATGCCACTCATCTCTTATGCAGTCATCCATGCAGTGTTTTTCTAGCTAGGTCTGAGCTCTTCACCATCTTCACAGTTTTTATTTGATTTGCACCTTCCTGAAGGGAGGAGATTCTGTTTTTGCCTCCCTCCAGACAGTCACTGAGCCCATCATTTTACATATTGATTTGATTTGTGGGCCAAGGCCTATCATAGGAACGTTTACACCTGGTTGCCTTTAATATATCAGTATAAAGAGCTGTTTCCACAGTTGGTGAAGAATATAGTGACTGGAAAAGTGAGATGAAAACTAAGCATGGACATTATATCAGACTTAATGATTTTCAAACTTTAAAATATTTCACATTTTAAGCACTTTTAAATTAGCACTAGACTCGTTTGTTTTAAAATTGACAATAGTGTTTTTTGTTTGTTTTTTAATTCTGTCTGCCTGATTTATTCAGCAGATCAGTCTTTCGCTAAATTAACTTCGAATTGATTGATTGGTTTCAAACAAGGACAACTGAAGTTTGCTTCCCAATGCTTCAGACTTTGTCCACATTTAATCCCACCTAACTGATATTAGAAATATTTACATATTTATGTTTTATACAACAGTCTCACTAAATTTTCATCTATGGCTGGTAAGAAAGTGTAAATTAATTTTCTGTAACAGCATGACAAGAGGGCAGCATGGTAGCGTTTCTGTGTGGAGTTTGCATGTTCTCCCTGTGCTTGGGTTTCCTTCAGGTACTCCAGTTTCCTTCCACAGTTCAAAGACATGCACATTAAGCAAACTGGCTGTTCCAGGTTGCCCTTCGGTGTGAGTGTGAAATGGTTGTGTGTTGGTCCTGTGATTCTTTGTTCAGGGTGTACCCCACCTTCACCACAGTGTCGGCTGAGATAGGTTCCAGCCTTCCCACAACCCTAATAGGATTAAGCAGTTTGGCAAATGAATGATTAAGTGAGAAAGTATTTTTTGCAGCTGTTGATACCTGACTCATAGGCAACACTGTTACTCATTGCTAAAGAGCCAGGAGAACCTGAAAAATTCAGGTGAGTCACAGTTGAAGACAATAAATTTAATGTTAGAAGAATAACTTATAATTATTTGTTAATGTATAGGCTCTAAGCAGCACACATTTAAAAACCTGCTCACATCTTCATACAGGAGACAATAAAAGCAGCCCTTCAAGATCCTTAAATGGATGACTGATTCCAGACAGTCACACGACAAATCAACAGATTTACAAAAGAACCATTTTAGCATTAAATCAATAGGGGCAGCAGAATGAAATGACTAGAAATGACCATTAAGGAGGAGAAAGGTGTTTGAGAAAGACTTGGATAATACTCCAAACTTACAGAATTGTTTGCAAAAGCAATGAGCTCAGATGATGGTGATGCAGCTATTGAGACAGGGATTTGTGTCACACATGCAGCACAGCATAATAGACATTTTTAGTTTAGTGTTATTGCTTCACAGGAATAAGGTTCTGGGTTTCAAGCTCATGTCCAACTGGTGCCCTTCTGTGTTAGTATGCATGTTCTCCTCATGATTGCATGGATTTCTGGGTAATCTGTATTCCTCCTAGAGTCCAAGCAAATGCCCCCTAGGTCAACTGGCTTCCTTAAATTGTCCATAAGTGTAAACGAGAGTGTGAATCATTGTTCATCTCGATGATAAATTGGTGATCTCTTCAGCTGTATCCCTCTTGCCTCTTGCCAGAAGTCAGTTGGGATTGGCTCTCATTTCTCCGTGTCCTTGAGGGCTAAGTTTTACAGATAATGGATGGATGTTATTAATTATTCACTCACTCATTTGCCGAACCAATTAATCCTATCAGGGTCATGGGGAGGATGGAGTCTATTTCAGCCGACACTGGTCGAAATAGGGGTACACCCTGAAAAGCTTGCCAGACCATCACGGGGCCTTTTTATTTTGCATTTAGGCCAAAAAGTTTAATTCAGTTTTAACAATGGCTTCTTTCTTGCCACTCTTCCATAAAGGCCATATTTGTGTGGTGCACAAATAACAGTTGTCCTGTGATTAGATTGTGGGTCTCTGCACCTCAAGAATTACCATGGTCCTCTTGGCATTCTGATCAATGCACTAAAGACATGCACATTAAGCTAATTGACTGTTCAAAATTATCCCTAAGTGTAAGTGTAAATGGTTGTGTGTGTTGTCTCAAGAGCTGGGGTGTGGCCCACCTATTCCTAGTGTTGGCTGAGATAGACTCCAGCCTTCCTGCAACCTTAACAAAATTAAGCAGTATGGCAAATGAGTGTAAGTGAACCTCATTTTCAGGGTAAAAAGGTGGAAGTAAACGTACATGTTTATGCATAAATATTACAGTAAAAAATAATTTTTTTAATGGTCAAAATTCAGTTTTAATATGATCTTATTTAAAATTGCGAATAGCCACTTATGTAATTTTAAGCCTAATGTTTTACTGGCATATATGCATTTAAATAAAGTTGTGATTGTGGCCTAATGATAAATATACTTGAAAATGAATGATCAGAAGAGATTATAGTATGGGTTTTTGTGCTGTGGATATCCCAATGAGTGTGAGGTGGGGTAAGGGGGATTAGTTGAACTCCAGCACTTTCTGTTGTTGTAAAGTATTATAATAAATATGCTTGTAAGAAAACCACTTTTCAGCATCTCAGATATTTGAGAGCATGAATGGTGTGATGGGTGTTTGACTCATTGCTTTGTGAGTAATGCTTTAGAACAATGAAGACACGCTTCACTGCTGTTTGTTAAAGTATGCAGTCAGTGTCCTAGGGGAGGCAATCAGTTATCAATGAAAATGGAAATAAATTTCCTTAATTAAACATAGACCCCTGAGGAACAGTAACATTAATGTAGGGATGTGCATTTGTGGTTCCTTGCCAACTGTGTATTAATTAATTAAGTTTTATTTACAAACAATGCAAAGTAAAATGTTTCTGTAGATGGTGGTGTAAGAGTTCCAGAATTAATGAAATTACAGAATTATGGAAACTTTAGTAGGGAAAAAACATTTCTCAAATCACAATACTAACTGCAAAACTTAGATCCCAATAATTCATATGCTTGTATTAAAAAAAATATTGGGAATGAGTCAAGAGGGAAATGAAAGAGTCAGCCTTTATTGGGATACACCAAATAATTGGACTTGCTAAAAAAAAATAGTCGTAATTTCCTGCATTGTGTTGATTTAATAAACTGAACAGCCAGTCACAGCTGTTTGATATCTTTCATTGACATGGACACTGAAAAAGGAAACATAGTGCCAAAGCTGTGATAAAAAGGTCATCTTGATATGGTAAAAGATATATTAGTGCATGCATAAAGCATTGGGAAGCAAAATAAAGAGACCTTGGTATATCTGCTAAAATGAAAACAAGATGATAGAATTAAGTGTGTGTTGGGATATGTTGTATAAAACAGTGAAAAGTCGGTTATATTTCCACTAGCCTTATATCCCACAGTGTGCTGCTTTTGAAATATAATTATAGCTCATTAAATCAAATGAAAGTCTTACTGATTAATTGCTAATGCAACAGTTACACCATTGTTTGACCTCTTCTTTTTAAAATACTTCATTATTATCAGGAGCAGTTTCCTGTAATCAATACTGTTATTGTTCTGTAGAAAGCATGCCATTTGTTTCAGAAATGGTGTTTCACTGTATTTTAACCAATTTGTGTTAGCCATACTTACTTCAGTAACATATTTGCCTTGAGGCAAATCATTAACAATGTGCTATTTTGCAATTCTCTTGAGCACAATTGGCTATCTATCGCTTTACCAATTAGGCTCCAAATGCTCACCTACAACCAATGAAGGCTTTATCCTCAAATGAACCAGAAAAGCCTTACAGTTAGAGACTTGGCTTTCCAGCCTACTCGTGATTGATTTCATTTTTTTACGTCAGGTGAAATAACATCAGGCCTGAGGAGAGAAGAGAGAGCACATGCTTGGGTATGAGAGTCAGACACGATAGAAAGAGACAGAGTGAGGCACTGAGAGAGTGCAGGAGGAGAAGAGAGTTGAACAGAGACAATATAGAAAGAGACAGGAGGATAGTGGCTATGCAAAAAAAGAGAAAAGGCGAGAAGGCACAGCTTGTATAATGACACTGAGTTGCGTTAGAGATTTTGCTGGGACAGCACTAATGGTGAGCATACCTGACGTTAAAG
This sequence comes from Neosilurus hyrtlii, assembly GCA_028564935.1. Taxonomy (NCBI): domain Eukaryota; kingdom Metazoa; phylum Chordata; class Actinopteri; order Siluriformes; family Plotosidae; genus Neosilurus; species Neosilurus hyrtlii. The sequence goes on from JAOUQZ010000026.1 coordinate 6,276,083, forward strand.
TGGCCACCGTCAGCCACATTACAGCCTCAGGCTGCCTAGACAAGTGGAAAAGCCAGTCAAATCAAAATCTAGACATCCGCAGAACCCCAGAGAAATGGTCATGTGTTAAATTTGCAATGTGAAGCCTTTTTATTGGTCTGATCGAAAGTCAAATGCCTGTCAACAGCACCAGTATTCCTCGGATGCACTTCATGCTTTTAGTTTAATTTACGTGCAATTCGGTGTAATGCAATCTGAGCATTCTTTTTATTTCCCACTACCCTGCAGCCTATTTTCCCAAGACTTTACTAATTTCATCATCCACCCTAAAACCCAGACTGACTGTGCTGTTTAGATCCACTCACCTTAGTGCCAAGCCCTTAATTCCCTCTGCAGCACAGAGTGTTAAACACCAACACACAGTGCAACTTAGCATCAATCAACACTCTCCTGATAGCTAGCATCCTCACACTGTTCTGGACCAAACTTTTAATTTTTAAACCTTTTTCCTGCATAACTGTCAAATAAAAGCCGACATTCTCACTAAGTCTATACGCAATTTTCTATTTTTTGTTGACAAGAAAATCATTACAGTATACTTTGTAATTGCATGTATCTCATGGCACATATTCATATTACAAAGCTCTTTTCATATTACAATTCATTGCACTGAGCACATGCAAAAATATGCATCATTTATGCTGAAGCAAAATAAAACCCATCACTCTGTTGGGATTCATGCTGTCTGGTGAATAAGCAACTCAACTATATGAATACAAATGCTATAAATATCCCTGAAACATCCTAAAATCACTTGGAAGATGGAACTAAAGAAATTCTGTTCATGTTGTCAAGGAGAAATCAGACCAGTGAGCTGCTGGAGAGGGTCCAGTTTAAGGAGGGAGGTCAGGGAGCTAAGAGTGGAGCAAAGGGCCCATAATTGGCATCTTTCTTTCCTTATTAAAAAAGAAAGCCCTGCTGATCTCCTATGCTTGCCAGGGTTTTAATAGGATCTTGGGGAAGCAAGGGTGTGGTGGGGTGGGGTGGGGGGGGGGGGTGCTGCTAAAATTGTCAGTGTGATTTTATACACTTAAAAAGCATATCTAAATATAAAACAATAAATGTTTTATATATATATATCCAATTATAGAATAAAGGTAAAAAGATAAAAAGCCTAAAATTAAAAATCACACACACACACACACACACACACACACACACACACACACACACACACACACACACACACATATATATATATATATATATATATATATATATATATATCTCAACATTTAATTAGAACATAAGAGGAAATGTGGTAGGACTGTAATTTATTCTAAAATGAATAAAATTATAACAGTATTTTCTCTTACCTCTAAGCCTAACCTCGATACCTTTTTAAAATGAGCTGAAATAATAACGATAAAACACTACTCGAATCAGCTGAGATTGTTCTAGCAGGCCAAGCTTTGAACTATCCAGTCATGGCCTGAATGACCGCTTTCTGTCCAAGACTCCCACATTTCTACACCACTCAGAACTATGCACAGTGTTGAAGGAAAGTAACAGGGTTGTTGAACTACATGCATGTACTTTTTTTATGGTCCTGGCTTTCTGAAATTTTACATTTTTTGATTTTTCTGACACTAAAAACAGTTGTACAGTTCCACACTTAAAGAGTGCTAAAGATGGATGTTGCTGAATAGCAGCTATTTAATTCGGCAACAGCAACCGAGCCTGACTGAAATAATTGTTTTAATGTATACTACATGCGAACATAAGGCAGTTGTCTGTTTGTTAACGATTTAAGAAAAAAAAATCATTACAGATACATGAATTCTGCGTGTGGGGCAGTGGTGGGCTGGTGGTAGGGTTTTGGCTTACTTATCTGAAGGTCGGGGATTCAAGCCCCACTATCACCAAGTTTTCACTGATGTCCCCCCAGTGCAGTTAACTGGGTTATCAAAAGTCAGTTTGAAAAAAGTCAGAGTTGAAATCTCTCACTGTCTGTGGTAAGAGGCATGTAAAAAAAAACATTGCTGTCGTTTGTAAAGAGTAGGCCACTGGGTTGCCGTCAGAGTGTCTCTGCCCTGCGGGCCTGGCAAGCTGTCCAGGGTGTACGATGCCCAGAGTCAACTAAGATGGGCGTCAGTCTCCCCGAGACCCTAATTAGGATTAAGTAGTAAGTAGTTAGGATTAAGTAGTAAGTATTAAGTAGTTCAGAAAATGCATGAATGAATGAATTCTGTGTAGGTCCCAAGCTGTCTAATGGCATCTTTTTAAAACCCTTTCAGAGTATAATTATATACTACATGAAAACCTGAGAAAACTAAATTAAAACAAAATTTTTATAGTTTATTTTTACATATTTGTCCATTACCAATGTCTTTTTGTCTTACAAGCATCTTTTAAACCTACTCATACAGAATTTAGTAGATTCTATATGGAAACATAAGTACACCACTCTCTATAAATGTGTGTTTTTACATTCATTAAATTTTTTATATATCTCATGTGGAAACACTAGATAACAAAAGAAAACAAGATTTTTATGATTTACTTTTACATTTTAAAGCGGGATAGTGGAATAGTGGTTAGCACGTCTCCCTCACAGCAAGAAGGCCTGGGTTCGATTCCCAGCTCAGGTGTTTCTGTGTGGAGTTTGCATGTTTCCCATGATTGTGTGGGTTTTCTTCGGGTACTCTGGTTTCCTTCCACAGTCCAAAAACATGCAAAGTAGGCCAATTGGCTGTTCCAAATCGCCCCTAGGTGTGAGTGTAAGTATGAATGGTTGTGTGAGTGTTGGTCCTGCGATGGCCTGGCAAGCTAACCAGGGTGAATCCCATCTTCGCCCACTTTGGGCTAAAATGGGCAGCAGCCTCTCCGCGACCCTAATTAGGATTAAGCGGTTTAGAAAATGAATGAATGAAGCGGGATAGTGATGATGCTGCCTGGTTAAAGTGACTGTGACAAACTGTGAGTGCCTTACATTTTGATTCAAACTTTATCTATTTGGCGGACCATTCAGATCACACTGTATACATCTAGTATTTAGCAAATGCAGGATATGAGCACTAGTTTCGCTTTCGTTGTTAGATTCCTTTACTTTAGAGACCACTGTATCACTAAAGTACACTACATGGCCAAAAGCTTGTGGGACGCTTGTAGCTGAAGTTTTTGCCCCTTTACTGTTATATCAGCCACTTTTCTTATGAGAAATGTCTTTTTTCTGTGTTTGAGAATGTGACTGTGGGGATTTGCCCACAGCCTAGGGTGCAGTAAGCATTCCAATTCATATCATATGTGTTCACTGGGGTTTGAGTTCAGGGCTCTGTTATAGACCCTTGTTTTCTTTCACTCCAACTTTGGCAAACGATTTCAATATAGAAAAAAAAAGAGTTTGTTTTAAGTAAAGTAATTCACTCAAATTTCTTATATGCTTACTGTGATCGGGTAGTTGTGGCGAAGAGGTCTGAGTCAGGTGGAAAACACATTGTCTTTTCCTGCCTTGTATCTAACAAAGAAACTGTAAAGCTGTAAAGACAGATGCCATCTTGTGATTCTGGAATTAAAGTCTCTCATTCAGTGGAGCCATTGTAAAGCCCTATGGTCAGTCTCTAGGACAAATTGTTTATCAATCAGATAGTATTTCAATGTGTCAAGAGCCCATTTTATTGCCAGACACTCTTTTTCAATGGTTGAATAACAGGTCTCCCATGGAAAAAGTTTCCGGCTCACATACTGCACTGGCCTTTTGTCCTCCCCCTCGCCCTGCAACAACATCTGCTTTCATCGGCGTCTGTCCAGCATGGTATTCTTGTAGGTTACATCACTGACCTTGCGAAGCACTTCATACGGGCCTTGCCATTTTGCTAGCAGACTACTTTCTGAAGATGGCAGCAACAGCAGCACCTTCTGTCCGAAGGGGAAGTTGTGACTGCGAGCTGACCGGTCATACCAAGACTTTTGATGTCTTTGTGCCTGTCCCAGGTGTCCGTGGGCCATGGAACTCAACTGCTCCAGCTTCTCCCTCATCCGTGGGACATAGGTCGTGATGTTGGTAGACTGACGAGGAGCGTCCCCCTCCCAGCTCTCACGAACAATGTCCAGTGGACTTCTCACCTCCCGTCCGAACAGCAGCTCGAACGGTGAGAATCTGGTGGATGCTTGTGGGACTTCTCTATAGGCAAAGAGTAAATAGGGAAGCCACTGGTCCCAGTCAGACCCAGATTCAGACACAAACTTTCTTAACATGGCTTTTAAGGTTTGGTTAAACCTTTCGACAAGTCTATCCATCTGTGGGTGATATGGTGTGGTCGTAATACCCTGTATCCCTAACAGAGAGTACACTTGCTTCATGGTGTTACTTGTGAAGTTAGTACCCTGAACTGTGAGAATTTCTCTAGGGATACCCACTCTGGAAAATAACTGGAGTAAACAGTTAGCAACCTGTCTGGCTCTGATGTTCTTAAGGGGAAATGCCTCAGGGTAACGTGTTGCAAAATCACATATTGTCATCCCAGTGAGTGACTGTGCCTCGTCTGCCTCTCTCCTCACCAGCCTGTGTAATTGTTGAAACTGGTGTTCCATTGCCCTCCACCGATATTCCTGTTGCTGAGCCTCCGAGTCCCATCTGTCCAATCTGACACAGATTGGGTGAAGAAGAGTTCTATTTATTAACCCCAAATAAGGCCAAGGTACTAATTAAGCACCAAAAACGCTGCATCAAAAAACAATAACAAAAAGAAGAAAAGAAGAAAAAAAAACACTCACTTTTCGATACCAAAAACAAACATGACTTAAGAGTCAAAACCTATATTTGCACCTGTAAAATAGTCTTACAGTCAATACACGGCTTTTAGCTTTTAGCACAGCTTTAGCTCTCTCTTTAACACAACCTTGAAAATTTGACTAAACCAACATAAACAAGTCTTGTGGGTGATCTAAGATACACGGTCAGATCGCGACAAAACTAGTTTAAACCAACATATTGCTCTTAACAATGAACATCAGCATCCTTTCTTAACTGTACTTAAATTTGTACTGCTTAATAGCAACATAGTCAATAACAAAATTGCAGCCTAAATAACTAACTAAACTAGGACCGAAAAAACAACCGGAACATATTACACACCATTTCACCACGGAAGTATGGAACATCACGCTTTGAGGAAAACAAGGAAGTGCTAATGAAATGATACCAGTAAGACAGAAAAGTTTGTGTTTACATTCATTGGGAAAAAATAAACAGAACACTTCAAGTATTTGCATGGGTTATGTGATTGGTTTACAGAGTACATGCATTGAAACATGGAACAGGAAAGGTGTAGAAATGGCGTCGACTAGCTAGCTTAAATGACTGAAACCCGATACAACATTGTTGTCAAAGTGCACATGGAACAGCCGATTGGGACCCGGAAAGAGTATGATGGGTGACCTGATGGTTATGGGAAACAACACTTTACAAAACACAGACCCAAGCTGGAAACACATATAGAATGTTCTTTAGCAGCACGCCATAGTCTATGTATATTTATGTTGGGAGGAAGGAGTGTCACATACCAACATTAGTTCACTGTGACGTTCATCTTTTTATCCACTTAAAAGAAAAAACTTGTCCTGTCCATATTTTTTATATTGATGGCCTTGCACATACAACATTTGGTCACTGTGACCTTGACCTGTGACCTCACTTAAAAGAAAGAAGAGGTGAGGAAGACCCACATATATATTTTTGCCCAGAAGGGTAAATGTTATGTCTCTCTTTTTTGTGTAGCCTCTTTCCAGTGTTTGTTATATCTCTTGTTTGCGATGTCTCTTGTGTGTAACATCTTTTCTGTGTGTGCGATGTCTCTTGTCCGTGATGTCCTTTGTGTGCAGTCAATATCTCTTATGTGTGAGGCATCTCTCCTGTGTGTAACTGCTTTCTTTCTACAATATGTTGCAAGCTAAATGCTAAAGATAATTTGAAAGTTACTAAACAGACACTATTTATGTGTGATAAAGTGTAATTAAGTAGGCACAGTGGTATACTGGTTAGCTGTCCAAAGACATGCACATTAGGCTAATTGGCTTTTTCAAATTGCCCCTAGTTATGAGTGTGAGTGTGAATGTTAGGCCTGTGATGGTCTGGTGAGCTATTCAGGGTGTTACATTCCTTTGCCAAGTGTTGTCTGAGACCTCCCTGTAACCCAAATATGACTAAGCAGTTTGGCAAATGAGTGCATGAGTAAGAATATGTATTGTCTACTATTACTGTTCAATCAAAGCAGTAATAGTAGCATAAATGCAGAATGTATGTTAACACATCTTTGTTATTTCTGTCCAAATATGTATTTATAAAGCAGCCTTTACACTATAACAAACTGAAGAAATGAACATGAATAAAAAGTCTAAATTTGCTCAAGCTCCCAGACAAATAGATTCCTGATGGCTGGACAGAACAAATAGGTTTAATGGGTTAAATGAAATAAAAATGAATTCAAAACAAGATCAAAACAATTTTCTCACTAATAAGCTGGAGCGGATGCTGAATGAATGTTAACGAATGTTTTAACAGATGGCTAATAAGCTGTGCACGTGCTCTCTGTATAATATGTGGATTTAAACTGATCACATGATGTTTGTACACTGGTATAATACATTCACGCACTGTCTTAACAAATTTTCATCCCAGTCACATTCTCCGAGTAGACATGTGAAGATGTTGAACTTCAAGGGGGCAAGAAGCAAACGCCCCACTAAAGCCATCATCCAGGCAAAGATACAATCTTCAATTCCCTTCCCTTTACTCCTCTTCACCCATACCATCACCTCAACAAGCAGCTGCATCCCAAGAAGTTTTCCATATGCTGGCATACACTGGGACAATTCATTATAGTGTAAAAACCACTTAAGCAAACTAGCATTGAAACAATGCTTAAGTTACAGCAGCTAAGCCAGCTTAATCCACTGAAATGGCCATTAGCTAATTGTGAATCTGTTATTGCTATAATCATAGACACATATAGCAGTGTAAGAGTTTAGTGAATTCATTTTGGCCTATTTGGGCCCTACATAATGTGTACACCCTATAATGATCCACTGTCTATGCATGCATGTATGCGTCTCCATCATTTTCCGTGTTGCAATTTCCAAATTGCCCCAATTGGAGGAGTTAAAGTATCTCAGGGTCTTGTTCACGAGTGAGGGAAGGATGGAGCGGGAGATTGACAGGCGGATCGGTGCAGCCTCTGCTGTAAAGCAGAGCTTGTACCGGTCTGTCGTGGTGAAGAGGGAGCTGAGCCAGAAGGCAAAGCTCTCAATTTACCAGTCAATTTACGTTCATACCCTCACCTATGGTCACGAGCTTTGGGTAGTGACCGAAAGAACGAGATGGCGAATACAAGCGGCTGAAATGAGCTTCCTTCGCAGGGTGGCATCCAAATTCTGTCATCCGGGAGGAACTTGGAGTAGAACCGCTGCTCCTTCGTGTTGAGAGGAGCCAGTTGAGGTGGCTCGGGCACCTGATTAGAATGCCTCCTGAACGCCTCCCTGGGGTGGTGTTTCAGGCATGTCCACCCGGGAAGAGACCCCAGGGTCGACCCAGAACACGCAGGAGGGACAACGTCAACCTGGAAGAGCTGGAGGAAGTGGCTGGGGAGAGGGATGTCTGGACCTCACTGCTTAGGCTGCTGACCCCGCGACCCGACGCCAGAAGAAGCGGAAGATGATGATGATGATGATGATGAGTTTCCAAATTGTCAAAGGCACGTGCATCAAACCTGGTGGATATGAGTGGGGTGGTAAGGCAGTATGTTTCGTACCAACATTAGGTCACTGTGATGTTGACCTTTGACCCTAATTAAAGAAAAGGTTTGCTCGCCATATTTCCTATATGCTTACCCTCACATATACTAAACTAGGTATGGTGCGAGTGGTATTTTGATAGCTGTTGTCTACATTCAAAACAGTCAGCTTATTAATGTAATACACACACACACACAGACAAAAGAAAAAAATAATTACTCACTCATTATCTCACTAAACTGATGTCTCTAAAGAAGTGGGAAGAATTAGGCAGAAAGTGAACAGTCAGTTCTTGAAGTTGATGTACTGCAAGATCTGAGTGATATAATGAGAGCCACTATGATGGCTAAATGGCTGGGATCACAATGGCTGGGGATTGATCATGTTTGATCAGACCATATGTGCTAGTCATCGTTTCCATTGACATAGACAGATAGACATAGACAGACTTTATTTGTCATTTAGATTTACATCAAAATCAAGATTTCGATGCAATGGCTCAAAGCACAGCAGGAAAAATAAGAAAAATATTAATTAAAAATGTAATTAATATACATATAAAAACATTTGTATAAAAGATAAATGAAAGATAGATATATTGCACAGTCTAGTTACAGTGTAATATTGCACAGTAATATGGCACAGAGGTCCTTAGTGGTGCAATCCTTTGTAGGTGTGTGTGGGTGTGTGGAATATTTTAATGCGTTCAGCAGTCTTATGGCAATACGGGAAGAAACTATTGTTGAGCCTGGCTGTTCTGCTGAGGAATCTCCTTCCAGAGGCCAGCAGTGAGAACAGTTCATGGTGGGGGTGGGAGGGGTCTCTGGTGATTTTTTGAGCCATGGTCAGACAGCGTTTCTTTGAAATGTCCTGGAGGGGAGGAAGTGAGGCCCCAATGATTTTCTCTGCTGTCCTCACCACCCACTGTAGGGACTTCCAGTCAGAAGCATTTCAGGCCCCTGAACAGACTGAGATGCAGCTTGTCAGTATGCTATCTATAGTTCCTCTGTAGAAGGTGGTGAGAATGGGAGCGGGTAGGTGCACTCCCCTTATCCGGTGCAAAAAGTGCATATGCTGCCGTGCCCTCTTTACAAGGGTACCAGTGTGATTGGACCAGTTCAAACAGTCTGTTAACTGCACCCCCAGGAACCTGGTGCTGCTGACGATCTGCACTGCTGAGTTGATGATGATGAGAGGAGTGTGGCTGGGCTGGTTCTTCCTGAAGTCCACAATGATCTCTTTTGATTTTGAGACTTTCAGGATCAGGCTGTTAGTTTCACACCAGTCTGCCAGATATTTCACCTCTCTGTAGGCCTGTTCATCGCTGTTACAGATGAGGCCCACTACTGTTGTGTCGTCTGCAAGCTTCGCGATGTGGTTAATAGTGAACCTGTTGCAGCTGTCATGGTTCATCAACATGAACAGCAGTGGACTTAGGACGCAGACCTGGGGCAACCGGTGCTCAGGGAGATGATGTGAGGAAGTCGAGTAGCCAGTTACACAAGCTAGTGTAACAACACTCTGTGGCACTGGCCAGTTTATTTATCAGATGCTATAGGATGATGGTATTGAACACGGAGCTGAAGTCCAGAAACAGCATCCGCACGTGTGTTTATCCCATCCAGATGCTCTAGGCTCCGATGGAGTGCAGAGGAGATGGTGTCTTATGTGTAGTGGTTGGGACAATAAGCAAACTGGTTGGTGATAAGCAAACTATGGGTTAAATGTTGCAGGGTTTCACATTGGCCCGTGTGTAGATGTTTTTGACCATGCTAAAATCCTCCATGCATTTCTGGATGTACCTAGACACAGACTCAGCATACTACTGGATGTCCTCAGCAGCTGTGTCAGTATGTGCATATTGTTAGCCCATCCATGCTAATGGCATCATCTGATAGGGATGGATTCAGCCAGATCTCTGTGAGAATAATGGCGCAGCAGTCCTTCATTTCCCATGTGGTTGTTATATCCAGCCTTAGGTGGCTAAATTTATTCCCCAGGGAGCGAATGTTGGAGAGCAGGGTGGAGGGTAGCGGCACTCTAGCCTTTAGCTTAGCTGTTAGCCCACTCAACACTCCACACTTCTGATTTCTGTCACACCACTTCCATCTCCAGTGCTGGCAGACACCGCTGGATGTACCAAGGCTGCTTGACGCTCCAGTATTGTCGCATCTACATGTCCAAAACCAAGTCTAGTAGTTTCTGACGTTCATACACTATATTAGAGTAATTACGCTGCCAATTACCATTTAAACTATTGTTCCCAACCGTTCATCTAGGATGTCCTCCATGGACCAGCTTTTTTAGGTACTTACCATTGCATAACAGAAACACTCCAAAGACCTGCTGTTCTAAAGATGAATAGACTGAGGTGCTTAACCAATCATAACGCAGCCTCATGAGATGGGAGTAACTGATTATTATCCATTTAAGAGATTTTTACATTTTTGATTTGTGGAAAGCCATCAAAGCTATCTTGATATTGCATTTTTGACATTGGGTAATTGGTATGATTTATTGCACAATTGGCCACGGTTCGTCCACATAGAGTTTATACAATATATAGAGTAGTGTACAATGAAGATTATACACCGCCACTTTTGTCTAACAGGGATCTTAATAAAAAAGAAGTGAAAAATTACTTCTCTATACATTTTTGGTGAAAATGTATAGAACAATGCTATTATTGTCGGCAATGAGAACAATCAAAAATCAACACCAATTTTTCAGAAAAAAAATTTTTTTCAAAACTTTTGCATAGCATGAATAAACTTCAAACCATGTGGAATAGTTTAGCAAGTAAAGAAAAAAAAAATATGTGAACACTATCCCTGAAAGGTTAAATGCTGTAATCAAAGTACAAACAGCTAACATGTCTATTACATGACTATTCTTTCTCTGTGCTCCCTCACAAGTACCTAGCGCCACCTAGTGGCAAGGATAATTATCACACCCTACACTGCCTACTTTATATATATATAAATATTTTGGATGAAGAATACGAAAAAAATTATACAATTTGGCTTTCGTATGATGTTGGAATATCTCCATTATTTCTCTGTCTAAGTGGCATAGGCACGTATTCCTTTTTGTTATTTTCCATAAGTGCAGAACATGCAGAACATGTTTTGCGTGAATTCAAGGCTTGTTTTTATAACCTTGGTGTTTGAGCCTTCTGCTAAGTAGATACGTGGAGACATTCTGTTCTGATTCTCTGTTTCAGAAATCCTGATTACGCTTCCCAAGCGGTTTCTATTTCTCTAATCTTTTGTCACCTTCAGTTTTAGTTACACCCTCCCTTTTAGTCAGGGGGAGCGTCAAGGTTGACCCTAGACTTTCCTTTGTATGTCTGATAGTATATATACCTTGCGCCCTGTTGCATGCTTCGGTGATACGTCAATAAAGACTGTAACTCCCCGTTGGTTGTCAGTGTTTTTCTCACGTCTCGCTCCAGAGCTCTGGGTGACACTTCAGGACTGATCAACGAGAAGCCTAGACAATTCTAAAGAATCTAACATGTTATGTGGAGAATTATTTGGTATCAGAGGGTGTGCGATAACAACCTCCTCGACAGAAACTTTGCCTCGAGGGAACGTTATATACAAGTTTTGTATGTTTTATTCAAGATATAAATTGTCCAGTGTACATCAAACATTTTAACAAATTTGATGATTTTTTTGTGTAGAAATTAAAAAAACAGCAATTACTCTGCACATAGGAGGACAGAATTGTAATGTGAAAAGTAGCGAAACGTGATCATGATGTGTTTCTTCTGGCAAAATGGATCTAATTTGCATATGAAAACAGTGCAGTATTCTTTCTTTTATATGTACAAGTGCATACTTGTTTTATTGTATATAAATGGAATCACATATATTATAATTATTGCAATTTTATAATTGCAGAAATGCCTAGTTTTATTTTATTAGGAAGTTCACTAATTAATATTTAATTTGTTAGTTTAATATCTGTATAGTGTTATTATTGCCATTAACTTGCCTGATACGAATTGGGTGTGAAACAGCAGTCTTTTCAAACTTACTTATAGTGAAAATGATCAAATATGTTTTTAGTAGATTGCAGCTTCAAAAATGCAAGTAAAAAGTGATGACAATTAAAATATACATAATTTCATGTGTTACAGGAGAGTTTGGAGGGCTTGCCTTTCATTTCACTTTAAGGCACAATTGCTCATTCCCCAGCAAAGGGTTCCTCAAGTCTTTCATATAAATAATTGGATGGCAACTGTAATTTACTTTCTTTTCCTCCTCTTCTGCAGCTAATCCTATCTTTTACCTCCCTGATATTTGTTTCACTTGTGTATCTCAGTCACTGCACTCCATTCTATTCCTACTCCAAGTATTAATGTTTATCTTTGCATCTCACTTACTCAAACCTAGTTCTTTCTCTTTGTGCCAGACACCCTGGCAGTCAAGTAGCAATCTAAAAGAAGAGCCTTTTATAGTTCTCTGCAATTCTGGCAGTGCTCGTCCTTGCTCCCCTCTTCCTTTTTTCCACAAGCACCTTTATAAAATAATGCTAATGTCGTTACAAATTTGACAATTAGCACTTTTGCTGTCCATATTTTGTTAAGTCCTGACAAGCTTTGGGAATGCATATTTTCCCTCAGAGAGACGTTATAAACAGATGGTCTGCTGCTGAAGTAGCTTATTATATGAATAATGTATATATTGTTTTGCATGTGTATCTTTGACTTACAGACTCATTTGAGTAGGAACAGATATCCAAATGTTCTTTTGTTATTGTAATACTTATTACTATGCCAACATTTCAGCAATATAATTTTTTTATTGTATATAATTAATTACTGTTACTGCATCATCAGCTTTTCCTCAAAACCATTATGAACTAGGTGAATACCATATAAAAATTAAAAACTATTGCTTAAACTTAAAATAGTTTTACCATTTCTGAAATGTGTCTTTATATGTAAGACATTTAAGCATTACACATTTTTAAAAGACTATGAATATAAAAAATATTCAGTTTCAAGCTTAAAGGAAAAGAGTACGAAATTTCACCAAGTGGATTAATCTCATCCATTGATCCATCCATTATCCCTCCACTTATCTGGATCCAGGTCATAGGGGCAGCATTCTAAATGGGTACTCACACTAGGCCCTTTGCCATGTACTGCACCCAAGAGTGACTGTTCCCACTCCCCTCCTTGCCCGCACTTACACTGCACTCATTGTTCCAGTCCTGAATATGCTTACATCATCACAATGCAACTTTTTGTGTTAAAGAAAAGCACTTTCTTTTAGTCTGATGAAGATGGTTCTTAAATTGAAGATTATTTGGAGCTGTTGCAGTGACTACACTATTCAAACAAACCAGACTTTGAGGGTCAAGTGCACAATGGTGTAATACAAGTTGCCTAGTATGCTTCCCTCTCCCTAGCCACCTTTTCCAGTTTTTCCAGGAAGACACCAAGTTTACCCAAGTCAGCAAAAGGATGTAATCTTCTCAGTGTATGTTAGGTCTGCTCATGTGGCACCACTGGGTCTCCTACACTGCATCAGGGAGCTCAACCGCCTCACCTAGCACCCTTTGAATTGGCTGAACAATGACTTAATTCTTAGCTTCTCCCAAATGACCAAGCACCTCACCATGTTTATCCCAGATACCCTGCAGATGCTGCACCAGTCAACCTGTCAATCTCCAGTAGCGGTTTCCCACTTGACTCTGAAAGACTTTAATTTTTGCACTTCATGAAACAACTATCCCCAACCTAGTGCTGGCAATCCTAAATCTTTTGAGGCTAAGACTCATGGCCTCAGAACCAGAGGTGTTAATTCTCAACCAAGCATACGACTACCACCCCAGTCTAGAAGCACTCTCCCTGAACTCCACTCAATGTTGAAAAGACATGTCAAACAAAACAAACCAAGAACATCCAGAAACAGGTCATTTTCATATTATAAATTCAATAAGTTTTTGTTGTTTTGTTTTTTTCAGTAACCTCAGCCCTAGTGACGGTTAAGTCCTACTCTCAGTGCCTAGACTCTGCTAACTCTATGGAAGGCAAATCAATGGGATTTAGGAGGTCTTCAATGTATACCTTTCATCATCTGACTGTATGATCAGTTGAGGTCAGCATGAGGTATGACATGATGGATGACGTATTCGTCACAAAAGGTAGACACTAGCTGATAGATTTGAATACCATCACTCCAGTGTCAACTGTCTTAAACCTCAAACATAAATTCAAGCAAACGTGTCACATTTATGATAAAACTGTCAGGTCTCATTAGGTTGTTCATATATTCTGCATATTTCAAATAGGCTGCACTTTTGGATGTATCCTCTTCTTACTGGTGTTGTTGAAGGATCTGAGGTGATCCTGGTACTTATCATCTTTTAAAATTATGATGATAGGGTCCAATAGAATAGAGGAGAAGAAACTTTGTAATGAGTAGTGGTTAGCTATCTCTGCTTATCTTAGATTCCATTTCACTGAAACACATTACATTCCCACCTTTTCATATTAAAAGGCAGCTCACTGGTGTAAAGAGAGGTAAAAAAGAGGGAGTCTGGTAAAGTGAGTATTAAGCCAAGGACTGAACACTTTATAACTCTCTGGGTTCCATAAAGACATGTTTTTTTTATTAGCAATCTCCTTATCGGGTAGCAAATTATTAAGTGTAATATTAAAAATGTTACAGAAAGAAAACAGAAAGATAAGAACAAAAAGAATAAGAATCTGTGAAGGGTGAAGGGGTTGTTGTGGGACTGGAGGCGAAAAAATTCAAATAATGGGACACTAGGTTTTGTTGCTGGGCTTGCAATAGGACCAGCAAAGATATATTTCTTAGAGGTAATTGGTAGCATATTAATATAAAAAAAAATGTGTGTGTATATATATATATATATA